>DWAJ01005411.1:0-11545 GCA_018238005.1 Eurema mandarina | reverse complement strand
CGTGTGTCCGAAGAACTTGAGGACCCTCTGCCTACAGATTGTTGAGAGCCGCGATGTTATATTGAGTTCTTTGAGGATTGACTCGTTTGTGCGACGTTCCGTCCAGGATATTTTCAGCATTCTGCGCCAGCACCACTTCTTATTTTTGGTAAGTAAGAAACTTAGGTATAAAATAGGGCATATTACTTTCGTATGTACTAATATAAATAAAACATATTAACCTCTAAATAAATTCATGTCAATAGAACTAAAGTGACTGGAGTTCTTTATAAATGAAAAGCTTGAACAATATCCAATAAATATGCTATAAATTTTATCAACAACTTAACCGAAAGTCTCCGATGTTGCAAAGGAGACAACATTTAACCGTCGGTTCAAGTAATTACAATATCATTCCGCGGAGATCCCGGTCTCAGTTAACATAAAAGTAATCGGTTCGGATCGCAACTTTACAACTCAGCTTAAATTCTAATTTTATCGCCATCCCAACATTTTATTGTTACGATCGACGCTCATTTCCTATGGGTTTGTATCGGAGGTTTAAAATCGAAGCGGAGAATGATGGCGTAATTTCGCGCCTTGTTCGCAATTTTGTTGGTTTTATAGACATTTATAAACCGATACGCTTTGAAAAATGCTTTATATTTAAATGTATAATATTAAAACGTTCAGCGCGAGCGTTTGTTATAAACTATAAGCCATCCATTTGACCAATATTATGAACAATCTTTTGAACATTTTAAAGTGTAATGATGACAAACTATAAATGAGAGTTATGATATTATTGATGAATTTACGAAAGGTCTAATATATGGTTCAAAACTAAACGCTTTTGAATTGATATGAGGTTAATTTAAATTTAATAGTACCTATATGAGGAACATGTAACAAAGCGAACCGGTTTATAGATATCTATTAAACCTATTAGACATTATATTTGTTTTAGGTTATAAAATTTTCTTGAAAATGTAAAATCGCTGGGGGCATTTACTAACGAATGCTGATATTATGTAAATTTGATTCAAAGTCGCGTCTTGTTACTTCGAATGGATTTGAAGTGTAACTCTTCTTCCTTATTTTTTGTACCATAAAATCTCGGATCAAATAATAAAAATAAAAGGGTTATTTTAAGTAGTCGTACTTTTAAGTTTTCCTTGTAGCTATAATCCGTGATTCTTGCTAAAGTTATCATTTTTTTCAATATAGGATAAGTGTTTGATAAGTGAAAGTTAATTTGTATGTTGTTTTTAATACAAAAATTTATTTGAAATACATTATTGTTTTTGTTGTTTTGGTAAATATATGAACATTGATCGATTAGCCAAAAGAGTTGGATTTTATATTTGGTTCGATTCAAATTTATCCCATACTCAACAAAATTAAATTTATATTGTCTGTAAAAATGTCATAGTCAATTTGATTGTGGCGCGAATCGCTCAGTGACAGACGGAAGTTGAAAATAACAGGTAAGTATTGCCAACATTTTATATTGAACTAGTCGCTGTTGGCGAAAACGTATCTTTCTTCTAAGAAATTGTCAAAGCGGTTCTTTATATACGCGATAGAATAAATAGAATAATATTATTGAAGATTTCTATATGCTATGTAAACGTAGAAATGATTAATTGATGTCTATTTTTTTTCATAGACCTTTAGTTGTTTCAAAAGAAAGATGTATTACTTTTATACCTAAAAGTCCAAGAAGGTAATGATTTAACGCTTATAAATGTGAAGGGTGATTATGGTTAAGTATGTTATATATATATGTGGGTTAATTATGGTGTTTATTTTTTTTATTAATAGGTATATATAAGCTATTTAGCCTCCTAAAACCCTGACATAACTAACCCATGTCTTACATATAGATCTGATAGCATAGTAAGGACAAAATAATATTATTTTTTAACTCTGAATTAGTTTTAAAGGTACACTCATTATGCAGATAGGAAGCTGCAGTCTCAAATGGATTAAGTCGTCTTTTTAGCAAAGATAACGAGCTCAGTAATACGGTGTTATTTTTTTTTACGTCGAGTTTTAAACACCAGCGCTAAAGAAACTTGAATGTATTTTAAACGGGTATTTTTTGAACGTAACAGCTTTAATAGACGGCCAAATACGACAAGGATATCTTTCTGAAACATTTAAATACTATTTTAGATAAACACATTAGCTTATTTAGTTATTTTAAAGACGTAAATTTTAAGAGGTGAATTGGGTGAAGCTACAGCATTCGTTTATAAATAACTTAGTATATATTTTTGGAATGTTACTCGAAAAACTATAATAATAAGATAATAATGTAATATATTTTCATTCCAACAATAGCCATTATTTTATTAATATATTTATTTTACAAGATTCAAGGATAAGTATAGATGTGTCGATTGTATGTAATACAATGTAAAAAGTCAATAAATATGGCGGTCACGTCTTGTTGTAATGAAACCCTGCCTCTTCACGGTTGTTAACATGAAATGGAAATCAGTAATATCCCGCCCATGCAGATGTTTGAATAGCTAATGTTACCCTGATATTAGATACTTATATAGTGGTTTTGAAATATTTAAATTATCATTTTATAACTTTTTTACTGTTTCTGATATCACGTTATGGAACCAAGACAAAATATTTTTAGCTTACATTAGCTATAGGTTTAGGTATATGTATTTGATTGATGAAAATAAAATTGTCATATTTTCTCTTCTATGTTTACCTGGCACAGATCACAGGGCAGTTCATTGTATACTGTCTTTTAACGGGGCATACAATATAGAATTAAATTTAGGTAAGTATATAAATTGTCAATAAAGAGCATCAACAATTTGTTTTTCATTACATATTTTGTCACACCAGCAAAGAATATGTTGAATGTTATGATCGATATCGCGCCTACATCGTAACATCATCCAAGTCAGCAAGTTGCTTCCATCTCAGTTGCTAATGGAAATATTTATATGTCGCTCAGGTCCTGAGGATCTCATATGCAAATTCTTCCGCACAATTACCCCGCGAAGGGTGCACCAAAAGCAATAATGCAATAAAAACGATTTACTGCATTTTTCCACTCGCTTTAGAGCCATATACTTGATTGCTGTCGTCTTTCAAAATGTCGATCGCCCCAGGATTAAAAGGCATCCACTTTAGCATTTTGTGAAGCTTAGGAAAAACTCGAAGTGAATTCACCCTTTGCCATTTCAGTAGGTCTCTTAAAAAACTTTTCTGATTGATGTTTTATAACCATTGAATTAGTTTCGAAGTTATTATAAGGGTTTGAATCATAAAAGAATCGACGCAATTTTTATAGGCGTTAGAGCTTTGTCGTTAGGATTGTATTGAGTTGTTCAGATGGTACCAAAAAATTGTCTCTTCTGAAATATCGAAAGGTTAAGGCCTTGTTAATATAAGGTTTCGAGAATCACGAATGTTTAAAATTTACTTGTTAACATTGTTAACATTGACATAGAATCATCGAATATAATGGAAATAAATTATTACTCTTCATGATTATTTGACTATCAGTTAATTCTTATATAAGCTCCTCATTGAAACTGAATCGGTATAAATGGTTTCAATTGCCAACTGATCGGCGATTGCGGAACATGAAGGTATGCAAATTTATTCATATAACAGTCGCACTATAGTCGGTCGCGTCGAAATTGCTTTCCCATATACCTACGTGTCTACGGTCTCTAAATCCTGGCCACTCGAAAATAATGACGCGAAATGGGATTTCTGTAGCGGAGTCTACCGCATCGATGCACTGACGAAACTGAAATATGAAATACTTTTACCCCGCCCCGGGCGGCTATGCACTTTTAATATTTCAAGAGAAAATTCAAAATATTCTATTCACATTTCGTGTTTCGATCTAGGTAAGAGGCAGCTATTAGAGCGGACTTAATGAGAAGTGCTAAAGTATTCACTAAAGTACTTCAGGCTAACTTTGATGTGGGTTCATAACACATGTAACGTGATATCATTAATTCATTAATGTCACGGTGAAATTAAGAGTAAGTAGAAACGTAATTAAAGCGAATATTTTATTAGCAGTGCATTACCTAACATAGGATTAAAAGCTTAATGAAACCGCGGACGCGTAAATAGTCCTCGCATGAATTTAATATGGTGACTTTTACACGAGTCGTGCAAACACAACGAATTACTGCCTAGCTACACACCTGTAGTGTTATTACTTTTTATACCTTAGACGCGTTAGTTTTTTATTAATCGTGCAAGAAGGTTTTATAGTCGACATTGATGTTATATTATATTAATTTGTAGCAATATTTTAAATATTTTATAACATCATATTAGGGGCTAGAGACTCATTACTTTTCACACATATAACATTAATAGTATGTTGTTCTTAAAAACAAAATAATTGCTAGACAATCTTTCTAGCTATCGAAATATATTTATGAAGGGAATTTTTGGCAACGGTCTTATAATTTGAAAACTTATTTGGAGCATATGGACGATTTCGTTTTAGTACGAAGCATGTATGCTCCATCAAAGCGTAAAGCCGAGGAAATTCTGTGCACAGCAGCCTTTGTGTCTGCGAACATTATGTTTTTGTCATTATACCGCGTGATACTCACTCAAATACCTCACTATTGAATTTCTAGACTTTACTCTCATATAATTGATGTATCGCGTCTAGTGTTAACGCGTGCTTTTAAAACTGGCAGGTTAAAGGATAACTTCGTACTAAAAGCGTTTTAGTTTGCCATAAGCCAAATTACTTTTGCTTTTAGTCAATGTTTCTTAAAAATATGTTAAAATGATGGTAGTTAAAGAGTAATAAAACCAGTGAATTTTGGCGATCTGGCACTTTCTTTTTAGTTGTAAAATAAATGAAAAGATATTAAATAGAAAAATATATTATCGACACCAAAATAATATTTAAAGATAAATAAAAATGAATGTATTCCAAATATTTTTCCTATGTATAAGAATGTTTCTCTGCTGGTGGTGCTGTTGGAACAACGACTGGCAATGCCTAACAATTGCAACAATATTCAAGGGGACGATAAAAACTTAATTTGTCACGACTCTACGAGATTTCTCTCGCGAGTTCCACTTGCCTATAATGAGGGTATGCGGCGCAAGATTGCGTCGGTTTGTCACTTTTATGTTTAGTATTAAGATAAGATTTTACATAAAGAGTAATTTCTAGTTATGATTCGGATATATAAATTTAGGAAAAATTATATATTTCACTATTCGATGTAAGATGATATTTTCTGTAGAAGTATTATTTACATAGTAAGTTTAAAGCCAAAGTTTTTGTCGCAATATATCCTTAAGAAGATAGCATCAAAATTATTATTGAAAACAAATGTAAATGCTAGAAGAAATAAATCTTTAGTGACCGACAACGTTCGTAGTTTCTAAGCTAAGTTGTTTTACGAAAGTATTTATTTTAATAATTAATTAATTATCAAATGAATAATATTAATTAATAAACGCACGTTTTTACATTCTACTTTGATATTTATATTTTGAAAACATATAACTGTAAATTAAATAACACAAATGATAATAATAATATTTATTTAATCAATAATTAATTGTTTATAATATAAGCATAAAAACTTTTAAAATAATAAAACACTACCAGGAGAACATAAGCACAAAGATCGTCGCGTAGCGCGTCGATGGCGGGCCAGCCTGAAGCCTCTAAAGTAGGTCACGCTCCGGCCGGGACGACCCGCCACTTATCTCCTTTTTTCTTATATTAGGAGATATTCCCACTTGACTGTGTAGATGGGATACTTTAGTAAGCCCTTTCTTTGTTAATTCCAGCTATTGTGAGTTCAGGATTTTATTGTAAGTGCAACGTATAAGTTGTTTATTTTACGACAATGTAACTTGATATTAAATGTTTAGTTTAATATCAACATTAACGTGATTTTAATGTTATTAAGTGACGGTTGGACATATTGTTACTATGGTTCGAAATATAAATGTTATTTAAAGCATGAACCCCAATAAAAAGCAGACGAAATGTATACAAGAAAATAATTAATTGATATGATGTAGATACACGTTTTGTCGCATTAATAACGATCGTTGTAAACTGTCATTGACCCAAGTCGTGTTTTTTATACTGTTCAAATGTCTGTTGGCCTTCATGAATATAAAGTTAAATTGCGTCGGCCACTGTTTACTTTGGTCTGAAAAAACACGAGCGCCCACAGAGATGTTAAATTCAACCACTCTATGTACCTTTCACGAAGTCTGTAATATTTAAACGTTTTTTTGTTATATGTATTCAATTTGGCCTTCATTGTGCGCAAAGTAAAGAATAAGCTTGTATCAAATGTACCTAAATGTTCATATGTTAATTTTATTTTAACATTTTCAACACTGAAATGAAATTGGAAAAACAGTTACAATTTTGAAAATGTTTGCCTGCTCTAAAATTATTAATTCTATTTATTAACCGTCCCAAATTACTTTCAGATAACACACGACAATTCTACCTTACGGCAATTTTATCATTCCTTACTTCGGCGATACTCCCATTGTGGGTACTATTGTAACATATATACGGTGGGCATGAAATCTTATTGCAGTGTGGCTCGAGCTGATATTCCTATAGAGGTTTAATCTTTGTATTCCTAGGGCAGTTTAGTCCATTCAGTTATACTTAGATCGATATAGGGTGGGCATTTATTCTGAGGGCAATGTGGGGAAAATTTAAAAAAATGGTTGAATAGAACGAGCTCATAGGGACTAAGGGTAGATATTCTTATGGCAATAAATTCAAAGTCGAATTCGAGCTCTTTGATTCAACAATAAATAACATAACAAGCTTTTAAAACTTACTTTAGATCCTTAACGCTCTTAGTAATTAGGTTTATGTTAAATTTAATATTTTTTAATGTGTTGTGTCATGTAAAACCATGTTGGTATTAAGAAGTCTTTATCCCTGTAGAACTATATCATATTTATTTATTACTAGCCGAGCCCCGCGGTCTTATCCGCAATTAAGTAAGTGGTTAAGTATTATAATCTAGTGTGAAGCGAAGAGAATAATATTCTCCTGTACAATGTAGTTTTAATCAATACATTACAGAACAGTGACCCTTACTTAGATGACGCAATAAACACTACAAATTTATTTTCCAAGCAGACGTCTGGACAGCCGGCGACACAGGTTTAACATTTAACGACCCTTGAAGGACTTACCTAACTTTTTTATTTCGCTTCGAACGCGTATCAACCGCAAAAGAACATTACTTCAGCCACCTGTAAAAAACATTCGTATCATAAATGCAGCTTAATTATTGGCTTTTAAAGTTACTTAAACTGTCTGTAAGATCCTCTAGTTACAATTTTCCAGCCAAAGAACGTACGAAGTGCGCTTAAAGTGAAAAAAATTACTTGAATCCGCTTACAGCGTTAGGTTTTGCAGAAAATCTATTTTTAAAATTCACTTACCATTCGCAGGTAATGAAAGCCGGGCTTATCTATATTAACGATACATTTCAATAGTACTTAGTACGATTAGTTATTGGAATCTGTTGTGCTCGTCTTGCAATATCTGGGGATACCTATAGATCTGGGAGTCTCGTAATATTGATTCGTGATGCCCACGTCATAACTGATTGAAGCATTTGTTGATTTGTCGAACGCTGATTGTGAAATACGTTAAAATTAATTTTTAAATAAGTAAGTACTTTTTAATAAAGGAGTGCAATAAATTAATTGTTCAAGATAGAAATGTTTGAAAACACACATCAACATATTTTATGGTGACAAAGACAATTCATTACCTTAATAATATTACAAAATTTTAAGCATTTTTTAAGCACCCTTTAATTATGTAATCTTTCGCCGATTGTTCCCTTTTGTTACAAGAATAATAAATGCATTTTTTTATCCTGCTGAAAAAAAATGTAAATTTCGCATACTTATATCGTTATTATTTGTTACTGAAACTTTTCAGAAAGATTTTCTCTTCAATCTTTTTTAATGAAAGACTTGCTTATATAATTTATAAATTAAAATATAAAGCATATGAATAATGTTTACATGAAAGACCCTAAAAGGGAAAGCCACAGCCAAAATATGAAAGACGGGATGTCCGGCCGCGCTCGGGATGACCGCCACCGGATCCTCTTATAATTTAAATAGCGATCCTTATTACGTAAAAATTATTTCCAAATTACATACAAAAAGATAACAACTATATACAATGCTAATATCACGTTTAAACTTGAGAACTCATCGAAATTCTCGGCATTTCTTCAGAAGAAATAGATTCGTTTTATCACTTCCGCCCTGGGTTCAATATATCGACATAAATTTCAAAGTTACTCTTTGAATCTCATACAAAAGTATCCGAGTGTGGAAATCAATTGAAGATTCAATTTTAAGCCAACTCTGGTTCCGACATATTCGTGATAATTTAATTTGTCTGCTGAATCGATCAGCTACAGGAAATATATTTGCTTTTCAGACGCCTTTCAATGGAATTTAATTTTAAACTTGTCTGCAAAAATTATTACAAACTGTATATGAAGTATAAAAAGGTTGCAAATTTTACTTACTAATAATAATGTTTGTGAACATGTATTCATGCAAAAACGAAAGATTCCGACAAAAAATACAATTATTTAATTATTCACACATCTTAACACTCATAGGACATATACACAGGTTCGACATCCAATATGTAAGACATAAGGCTTCAATTTAATAGATTATGTTTTACTTCTGTGAGAACTCTTCGTAGTTTCATGAATTAATTATTAAAAAAAAAACCCCATGATAGAACAATATATAATAAAATAGCTCACCCGTGTCCACTTTGTTGGTCATAAAGTTAACAATCTATGACACTCAGCAATAGAATGTGGCTTTCTATTGGTGAAATAATTTTTAAAATCGGTTCAAATGGTGAACCAACACACAAAATTTACTTCTTTATAATATTAGTATAGATAACAACAAAAGTCGTTTAGGAAATACTATCTTCTGTGCAAAAATGTTAACGTTGAAGTTAGCTTTTATTACACCTCATAGAAGCACCATAAATGTTAGCAGCAATAACAACGAATTGATTGTACAATCTCGCCTTGTATTAACTATGTTCCACAGGTTTATATGAGATTGGCGTGTAAATAAGTAAAGTTTTGCTGATAGCTCGCCTGCTTTAGTTTTATTGCTTCGTTTCTCCTATTATGAGTTCTTGTGAGTTGGAATTAGTAGAGCACTTTATTGGTAACGTAATATTTATAGATCGTAGACGTTTATTACAGTAGTTTTTATACGTTTTATGATATTGTTGAAATTTTCAGTTGTAGAGAAATAAAGTTTTGCATAAAACATTTTCTCTTCTTATAAGATTTAACGATAACATAACGATAACAATTGGCTCTAGTATTGGCATGTCATCTAGATTTCTACGGCGTAAAAACGGCAGAATACTTATATTGTAAAACTGTACTTATAACATACTTTACAAAATTAAACGTAATTATGATATGATATGATTTTGAAACGATTAATATTACTCGTACATAGCTTAAAGACGTTAGATTAGCAAGGATCCCAGCAAGTAGACTTTAATCAGTTAAAGCGCTCCAAGTTTTAGTTTGGGACTCCTTTGATTACAAATGTCTTATATTAAAGTTAGGTCGGAGTCAATGTAAGCGTTATTCCTTATAGGATTACGTGGGATAGAAGGTTCTGACTAGGTACTTGATGGCCTTCAAAAAGAGCTGATAAAGGTTTTTGTTTTGAATCAAGTAACGTATTTTAATGTAAAAATTAAAAAGGTTAAATTGATTTACAATGTTTTTATTTAAAAAAAGCCAATTACCTTTAAATTGATTGAATATATAAAAATGACTTCTCATAATTAAAATGTATTGTTACGTAATGTTAAATAGATGCTGGATAGTATAAATTAAACAATCTTAGTTGCTGTCTATTTTCTGTAACGGAGCTTACGTTTGTAAAAACTGCTTTAAAAAGGAAACAGATGTAAATTCATTGTGTGCTTCAGGTTTCGACTGGGGCATAACGCGAGGGGAGTAATTAGGTCAGACACCGCTACGTTGCCCTCAAAATTTGACAGGCGCTAACTTCTTTGAGTGTTTTTAACGAATCTACTTATCCTATACTCTGTGATGATTTGTCTAAGAGAACTGAATAGATTTTAAATAAATCACATCCGTATGTAAAATGCCTTTTAGAGAATATAATTTGACAGTGTATAACATGAAATAACTAAGAAAAACCTTGTATATTTTTCCTGTACGTAGTTCCAACCTTACATAAATAAACCACTATAATATCAGTCTAGCGAATTACCGGCACCTTAATCATTCCATCCAACTAGCTCGTATAATATATTGATATTTTACATAACATTAGAAGTTTGAGGCTTTACTGTGGGTTTTGGCGTGGCGCCAGGCGTCGCAAATTTCCCAGTTCCCGATTTCTCGGCGTCAACCGAGCCCTTTGTTATATAATTTCTTTCAGCCAAATATTAAAGGATCTCAGCTTTGTTCTTACGCCGAGTGAACGCAATTGTTTCGATTGTGACACCAGACTGTTTTGTTAAATGTCATAAGTCTATGCTTGTCAAATGTCATAGTGAACTGTCATTCTATAGGTAGTAAGGGCCACGCTAGGATCCTATTCCACTAATATGATAAATATGAAAGCATGTATGTGTGTTATTCTTTCACGCAAAAACGGCTGGACCGATGTAGTTGAAATTTGGTATGTAGATAGGAGACATTAGTGATTAACACATAGGATATTTTGCATCACGGTATTGTTCCCGGGACGGGAACAACGCAGGCGCCAGGCACAGTCAGTCAGTAATATAAGTATTGTATCTAAATAATAAAAATTACATTAAAATGACTGGTACTTCCTCATTCCTAAATTGGACACTAAAATGTTTTATTAACATTTATAAGGACGTATATTTCAAGTAAGCGGGAATTATCGTACCGCTCGTTAGGAAGCGTAATGTCTTTAGAATCAGATTAAATTAAGTTATCAAGTTAATTGATCGTTTACTCGTTGAGAATTATGAAACATTTGTATCATAAAATATTCTTGATGAAGAGATTAATGATCCAAGTCTGTAATAACGATGAATCTGTTATTACCGTTACGTTAACCGTTTTTTTTTATAAAATACGTATATTAATAATTACCTAACTTTATTATAAAAATAAAACCGACTTCATGATAATACCTATTCAACTAAAAAATAATCGTTGAAATTGGTTTATAATCGGCGGAGATATAAAAAAGTTCATCCCCAATTTTCCACCCATGGGGGTTGTTTTTTTTTATTATTAAATTATACCCTTAAGTATAACCTATACGCCGAAAAAAGATTTGTTCAAATCGGTTCATAATTGGCGGAGTTAATAAACAAACATAGAAAAAAACATACGGGTCAAATTGAGAACCTCCTCCTTTTTTTGATGTCGGTTGAAAATACCCAGTATTGCCAACGATGTACTGAAATAGCTAAAACAAAACTTGCCTGGAAAATAATATTCTTAAC
>DWAJ01005410.1:0-11546 GCA_018238005.1 Eurema mandarina | reverse complement strand
TTCACTATCACTTTACGAAGGGCAGAACGAAACGACTGACTGACTCGACTAAAGACGATTTTACTTGACTCATATCGACTTTTATCTTGACCACGTTGCCTTTTATTACATTGACATTGGCAAAAAGGCATAGGCTACTTTTTAACTGAAAAAAAGGGTTATAAGGGGGGAGGAGGGAGTCAAAGTTTATATAAAAGTCCACGCGGACGGAGTCGCGGGCAGAACATACTTAGAATCCTTTAAAATGTCATTAATAGCGATTTTAATGTCATCAGCCATCGTGTAAGTTAGTTTAACTTCAATTCCAAAACCCTTCTTGACTGCTGTCTTAGCGTTTAAAAACTGATCAGCGAATACTGGGATCACTATGATTGGTTTTCCGAAGTGTATTATTTCAGTCATTGATAGAAGACCGCCGTGGGTAATGAAGACACGTAAATTCGGATGTGCTGAAACGAAAAATAAATACATAGAGTTAATATAAATAAGGACATACCGAATCAACTGGGGTAGAGGAGATGTAGTATATTTATATTCCCTTATAGCCCAGTCAAATAAGACTTTGAAGGTTACAATTATTCCCATAGAGCTAAAAATTGTTATCATGAATGTTCAGAATACTATTATTAACAAATTGTGAAAAGTCCCTGTCAATCCCCAAATCCTGTGCAAATTTTTTAATGATGGTGAAAGTTTTTAAAAAAAGGTTTTTCACGTTTTCCAGATAAACGGCGAGTTTTACAGCAAAAATAGTTCAGACATAAATTATAGATCATCCGATTCTCTACAAAATGTTATCTACACTTTTTTCCATAAGTATTGCCATTTCCGTTATTTGCAAACTTTCCTTTATCCTTGTCCATGCCCTTTTTTGCAAACTTTCCCCATTAATAAAAAAAATTGCACATGGGGAATTTATAATAGTATTCTGAACATTCACAACAATTTTAAGCACTATGGGAATTATTATAAAATTACTTATATTTTAATGACTAATTTAATGACTGGACTATTAGTATTTTTCTAAAGAGACTCAATACATTTAATTATTTTTTATAAAAACAAAATCTGTAGTCCTAATAGGACTACAGATTTTGTTTGTGTCTTTTTAAAAAGGATTATAATATTAAGTCTGTCTCATTTTTACGTTATCAAATTTATAATGTAAACTATTTTTAGTTTGGAATAAGAGCGTGCTGTGTAAGTGTCTAAATAAATTGACGAATAGAAATTTCAGAATCGGGAATCGATCAGAAACTCTATCTACTTACGTAATAATAAAGTTTATTTAAATCTATAATGAGTTTAGTAGAACGTAGCATAAGTTCCTTACCAATGAACAATTTTTCTAAAATATTTATGTCATCAAAATAAATTATCTTCTAAATTCTTACCTAATATACTATTTTGTGGTGCCCATTGTACGATATGCACGTTACTCGGTGTTCCAGGAAGCTCTTCCTCGAATTTCCATATCACGGTATACTTTAGAGAACCAAACATTTTCAACAAACTCTGTTTTACTTTTTCTGGCAAGAATTTACTTTTCAAATTGCTCCCCATACTGAAGTAAATGACACCGTGTTCTGCATTGTCGAAGATTTTCTTCAAGTTCTAAAGTAAAGAAAAAGTTTGACTTTAAAATCAGCCACAGTTTGATATTGGCTGATAATTTTGATATTTATTAATTATTAATAACTATGCTTTAATCTTACATCTGGCAATGGCTTAAGATGGCGGTCGATGTGATATCCTCCAATTGGTTTGAAATTCTGTGGCAATCTCGTTGCTTTACCGTAAGAAACATGTGAGTTGCTCAGTACCAGGGAACCGTTGTACCTCACTTCATCAAAGGTTGGAACTGTATGGCCGCGCTTACGAATTACCGGTACTAGAAATTTTTCGTAATTTTTATACTGGATTGGATCTCCCATGCTGAAAATTATGTCAGTTTAGTAAAAAATTGTGCGTTCATGTATCAAATTATATTTTAAATTAAGCCTAACTCTCAAGCTTCTATAAACAAGTTTCAAAATATTCAAAATACAGGGAAGGCAAATTGAACCAACGCAATATTTGAAGATTTTTTGTTTGTGGATGTTGAATTTGTTAATATAATATCGTAGTCGACATAGCAGACTGAAGTCATTCAAATCTAAATTCAAAATTTAAATAAGTCTATTAGAAATTGTATAGTTATACTCACTAAGAGTTCATAGCGACTCCCCCAAGCATAAACAGAAGCTGTGTGGCCCTCTGTATGAATGTAAAAGGTGGAATATTTGAGGATATTGGATCAGGAATGTACGAAGGATTGGGGAAATCATCCACCAAAGATAGAATTCTCCAATGAGGGTCGGTAGACGATACCCAGATGAACGGACACTGGAATACTGCTGACAGTCTACAATAAAAGATAACATTAAATAAATCAACTAAATTTTTCGTTTAAATTTAAAATTGGAATAGCATTGTGATATGCTGAACGTGAATTAAATTCAATCAACTAAAGACACTCCCCGTATCCCATTCATTTTACCATTTTGTCACATATTCTTAATTTTTTTCTATTTTAAAGGTCGCCAAAGCATTCGTGAGGCACTTAGTTTGCGAGTGTTGTCTTTTTGACTGTAGACAAAAGTCCTGCTTACTCGCCCATAATCATATAAATAAAAATATCCAGATTTGAGACTTATTCATATTTGAACCACGTATCAGTCGCCCGTTAGCACGTTAGAACCACGCAAAAGTCTCACCCACTAAGCAGCTCGTTAAGCATCCATTCAACAATAATAACATCGAATTGTTCGTGAGGATCGTTTATTATATTTTGAACAGCCTCAATTTCGAGAGCCCGTTGGTTTATTCTTGAGAAGGAGGTAAATATTTCTCTGATGTCTCCCATACTTCTGTTATTGTCCATAATATTCTTTATATTGCTGACATGATCTAAACAGAACAAATAATGCATATTGTATTATGTTGTTGAGTACCTAACTTTTTTGTTATACTCATTTTGTAGCTACATATACCTAATATAATCATATAAGAGGGCAAATGAGCCTCATCTGATAGAAAGACGATATAATTATATAACGATTCAAAAGTATTTCTACTTTTGTTTACAGAAAAAAATCATTATTATGTTAGCTGAATTTTTCCAAAACCATTACCTATAAAAACTTCTTTGATAGAGCTACCATCAATTTGTCTAACATTTGATTCCACTTTTTCACTTGGGAAAGTTGTCAAGTATGTAACCTGTAATATTTATATTATATTAATTCAATTAAAAGATATAAGTATAAGTTAAAAGGTAGTACGCGGCGTTACTGACCTCATGTCCAGCCTTGGATAGAACGCGAACAATTCCATCGCCGAGGATGGAATGGCTCTTACCTGGCATCGGGAATACCACCAACACCTTGTACGCGTTGGTCGATATTACGAGCAGCGTCACCAATATCGAGATTCGGACACACATCTTGAACTAGATTGAGGATGACTTTAAAGTTAAAGGAAAAAAAGTACAATAAGAAACATTGTTGCATGCATTGAAAACATCTATTATTATGTTGGTAATGTTTCTGTTATAGTATAATAGAAATTAGGTTTTTAAATGTAATGAAGTATTGGTTCTCTTGGATAATATAATGTGTTTTTAAATACAAATGCGGCGCGATTTTCACCAGGTGTCTCTTATCTTATAACATGATTCAACGTATATATGACTAGCTGCTTTTGTTTAGTATGATTAATAACTTTGAAGTTTCAAAGAATATACGACAGGTATTTTGAACTTCAGTGTATTCTTTTTTTTATTTTCTTGTGCGTACAATATGCGATAAAGAAGGTATAGTGACTCTATCTTAGATAATACGCTGAATTTTTTTAGATCATTAAAAGAGAAATCATTTTTTTCTCGGTAAATAGACTACCCAATACAAAATATTTTTTTCAATGCCAACTTGTTTCCATGAGTTCCTGAGATAATGGCGTTCTAACAAACAAACAAACAAATTCTTTAATATATATATCAGAATAGATTTTGAGCCTGAGGCTTAAGGATCTATTTCATTATCGAAGTTAAAAAGATTCTGAATAATATTTCAATTATTAAAACTATAAGATCTGATTTTGCGTATAACATCTATATTTATATATTAAGCCACAACACATACTCTGTTTAGCGTGGGACTAGATGGCGCTGTGTTAAAAATAAGCGTCCTGAGGTGTTATTATTGATTACAACTTACCCAAAACTTCCGATATTGGAACACACTA
Organism: Eurema mandarina; assembly: GCA_018238005.1. NCBI lineage: Eukaryota > Metazoa > Arthropoda > Insecta > Lepidoptera > Pieridae > Eurema > Eurema mandarina. The sequence goes on along the minus strand of DWAJ01005410.1, from coordinate 7,262 downwards.
TTACAGTATTACAGGTACTTATAATTATATGATCGACTCCGTCACTAAATCTTAACAAAGTAAATGAAATGTTGGACATTATTGATACTTTATCTGATAGATTTTCACGTAATCTTATCGTTAGTCTGGCGAATTTTTCCTATATATATGAGCATTCAGAACGCATAAGAGTTCTATTGGTTTGCCTTACAACAACTCACTGTAACAGATTGCATTTTTATCTTTTGCTGTAGGGTTTACCCAAGTTCAGTGAAACCAATAGGAATGATAATGATTAATAACCCTCCTATATGTTTGAACTTATATTTTATCGTAGCGCTTTATCTACTGACCAAATTTTATGAATGAATTGTCAAAGTAATAAAATTGGTGATGTAGGCTGAAGAATTTTTACTTTCATTCGTTAAGTCAAACAAAAATAGTTTCTTAGTTTTGAGGACTGTCTAGTGTAGTGTTAACACAACTTGCTTTGTACGACAAGGGTCCTTACCCTAGTAAATATATTTTTGTATCACTAAAGAAAAATGCTTAGTGTGGGAAATAATCCTTTATTATTACTATAATGAATCATGAATGTAAAACTATTTGGTATTAAAAAAGTAACTTAACTTAATTTATTGTAAGTACCTTCTTTAATTAATATTTATAATAGATAAGATATATTACAACACAAAAAAAAGTTCTCTTATATCACTTTATAACACAACTTTATTCTGTTTTTTCTGCTTCTTCTTTTGTTCTGATATAAATTTCATATTGCAATATGAGAAGATTCTTTTGAAAGCTGTCACTATGAGGATTATGTTTTGCTTCGAGAAAAGGATGGTACGGCCGTGCCGCTTTTTTGCTCGACTTGGCGAGGGCCCCGTGCGTGATTTACAAAAATAAAGCTTAAAATGACTTACCATTAATGTATTCTTCAATATATGTTATTGTCCATATAATAATATAAACACAAATAAATAAATTGTATTCACACACAAACGAGTTACATATCTAGACTGTACAGCTTACAGTCTAGTCAGAAAATGATAGATACAATATTTGCGTCTAGATTTTTCACCAAACTCGATATCCTTGGTTTTGAACTGATTTGATTGGTAGATAGCCAATGCGTAGTATTTTTTTCTAACGCGCATAGACTGTGATTGTATTCATTATACATAAGACATTGGTGTTTTTTATAATAAATAATATTGTAGTTTATTCATTACTTATGATAAAAAATACTAACATATCTTTACTGTTGCTATACTTGAAGTTACAAGTACGATAGACTCGTCTTCAAGCAAATAAAAAACTATTTGACGTATCCTGCTTTTAACAGTTTTTTGTAGATCTGATGTATTAGCACATAAAATAATATAGCCAAGTCTATACAAGATAAGACGGTTATTTCACACTTACTTACCACTTATCTTGTCAACAGAATTTTGATATCAAATATGTCGTCAAAGATACAGTATAAATAGTTAGTTACACAGTAGTAATAGTTAGGTTACTCTATACGCCGATATTTACTCGTAAATTTATCTAAAAGATCTTTTGCTAGAGAAATCCAAAATATAGATAAAGATTTTTTATTTAAATTGTATGCACTATACAAACATTGTTAAAAGGCAATCACAGCACGTACAAAGAACTGTAATATTGACTTTGTATGAATTCGCCTGTTGATAAAGAATTGATGGTGAGAAAAAGGAAGATATTATATCTAATATAGATAATATGACCAAAATGTTAAATCAAAAAATATATTGGTAAAAAATATATATTGGCTGCCAACTTAATTCGCAAAAGGCGACAAAAATTGTTTTCTAATTAATTAGTTTTCTTCTTGTTAACTTTTTTCGAACACATAATTTTACACAATTTTGATATTAAAAAGAAAACTAAGAGAACGATTGTCAAAACGAAGCCTAATAGGTCCAGGTAGAATTTTTGGTACCAGGGCACCAGGAGTGCTGGAGAGCGTAAGTACGAAGCTCCTCGTGTTTTTACAACGTGTTCTACCCAATGAACTAGTTCAACACCGGAAGGTACGGGACGATCATGATATATCATAGACACTTCTTTTGCCTTCGCTGCATATCTAGAAAAAATAATTATAAATTAAACCTTGTATGGATTAACGAAGATTTAAATCAACGAAGATTTGTTGAGTTCACACTATAATGTATTATTATTAATGTTAACTCTATAATTAAGCATCTAGCATATAAATCCGGTCTCTTTGCAAGTCAAATTTCAGCAAAAACTATTTAGTAGTTCCTGCAGGAAAGCGTTACAATTTATCCATACATCCTCACGATCTTTCGCTTTGATTAATATAATCATTAAATATTAATAGGTCATACTTGGGATCCGTCAACATCGTGTCAATAGCTCGTTTTAAATCTGCATCCAAAGAATATGATAAGTCCACTCTAATCCCGAAGCCTTTCCTAACAGCTCTGTCAGCGTTGACGAACTGGTCTACCATCGCTGGTATGCAGATCATGGGTACTCCGAAATGAACAGCTTCTGTTGTTGACAAGAGACCACCGTGGGAGATGAAGAATCGCAGTTTGGGGTGATCTGAAAGGTTAAAAAAATTCTAAAGTGCCAAAATTTTGGCACAACTTAAAATAATATATTTACGTTAATGTTGAACGCAGCTAGGCGTTCCCTGTTTTTATTTATTTAATATTTATCAAGATATAAGCTTTTTTTTAAACTATATATCAACCTAGACCTAAATAAACAAGTATTTAATTTATCCATAACAAATACCAAGAATGCTTTGTTGTGGAGCCCAATGCACTATATGAACATTTTTGGGCGTGTTAGGCAGAACTTTTTCAAATTTCCAAATTACTGTCTGTTTTAAGCCACCAAATATTTTCAGAATATTTTGAATTAACTCTGTTGGAAAATCTTGGCTCCGTAAGTGAGATCCCATGCTGAAATATATTACACCATGTTCAGCGGTGTCCATTAATTTCTTCAGATCCTGAAAAATTTTAAGGTATTTTTATAAACATAGATATCATTGTACTAATTATTTTTAGAAGTTTTAATATTCGATTTATTACTTATAACTAATCTTTAATTTAATAAATAAGAATAGGATAGCTCCTTTGGTTTATAATTTGTAACACCTCAAAGGACACCCACAGGCTTTGGGAAAATAACAGAACCAAGAAGAAAGAAGGGTACATGGTTTTGCTGGCATGCAATGTGGTAATGTCTTCATTACTTTCAGATCAGATTTTATCCGAGGTAATCGCGATACAAGTTCTCAATCATTTATTCCTTTCAATCAGTTTTTTAAATCTATTGATTATCATACAGCATCACAAATTCATAATACTAGTAAAGAAATATAGATTCTATTATTACTTTCAAAGACATTTTAACCATAGTTTCTAACTTACTTCAGGAAGTGGTCTAACATTGCTGTCAATCCAGAATCCTCCAACAGCCTTGTAATTTTGTGGAAGTCTCGTCGCACTACCCAGGGATACGTGAGTAGCACCCAGCATTAAAGAAGCATTGTACTTCAACTCACTGACCGTTGGTATTGGCCTGTTCTTGTTCCTTATATGAGGTACTATGTAGGTCTCGTAATATTGGTTTTCTAGAGGCGCGATGTAGCTGTAAATTATATACAATCTTCAATCATGTTTAAAAATGGTTAAGGTTTTCAATTCGACTGTATTTTGTTTGTTACTTCAAATTTTTTGACTGTGGCAAATGAATTCGTGGATTCTCATTCATTTGTGTGGTTTACTTTTGACTGACAAAAGCATCCATGAGAAAGCCAACTACTTCTTATTAGCTAATTATTAATACTTAGTTTGTTTTGCATCCTATTAATGTGGTTGGACTGCCCAATAGTGACGAAAATTAAATACACTTCTCAACGAAATAAGCAATAATGTAGTTATCATTTACAAAAATAATTTCAAGATCAGTTTAAATAATAATTAGCCCCTACAACTTTGTTGCAAATATTGTATTTCTTTACTCACTAGTAATGTAGAAAGGTTCCATAGATTTGGTTAATTAGTTCTCCAACTCTCTCTTTAAAGGTGTACGGAGGAGTAATGTTCGATGTCGAATCAGCAACGTACGCGGGAGATGGATATTCGTCTATGAGTTTTAGTACCATCCAATGAGGTTCTAGTGTGGAGAACCAAATGTATGGACAATCATACACGGCTGAAAACCTGAAATTTAATTGAGTGTTAGTATTTTACGGTGTAGTTTCTCTATTGTATGGCTATGTTAATATTATAAAGTAGTAACAAAACAAGATGAAGATATTATATAATATAAAAATTAATCGCAAAATGTGTCGGTAAGTGCATAAGTAATTCGATAACTGAACCGATTTCCATATTTTTTTTAGAATATTCCTTGAAGTATGATGACGGCTTTTAAGTAAAGAATTGTACGTGTAGGTTGCAGATGGGATAGATACATCGTGAACAGAGTCACGACTCACGTTGGATTAGCTATAACTAAATAAATATAAGTAAGTTGATCGGTGACCTGTAAAAATATAAAAAAAAACCTTCGTTCATGTGTTCAATTACAATTTCTATACAATTTCTTATTCAAGATGATAAATGGATACAATACTCACGTGAGTGCCAATGATCTCATCCCATCATGTGCAATGCTGACACTTAAGACTAATTGTTCATTTGTCGAGACCTGACACCTATTCGTTTGCAATTGGACCAGTACTCTATTTGCTATTGTGGACCATACGAAAAACACTGCCAGAATACTATTACCCTTCCTTATTGCTTTGCTTAAACTGGGATAAGACATTAAGTTATATTTAAATACTAGCTATGCCCGCGACTTCACCCGCGTAGAAAAGTGACTTTTGGCAGCATTTTTGAAAATGCCGAACCCGCGCCAACAAACGTTCGGAAAGTTCAACGTGATTCTTTAAATTGCCATAACTTTTTTATTTATCAACCGATTGACATGAATTAAACACTAAATGTTAAGTGAAGCTTATCACAATATATCATTGAAAACCCCATCTAGATAGGATAAGCCGTCTCTGAGATTAGCGTGCACAAACAAACAGACAAAAATTCCCAAAAATAATTGTTTTGGGTTCTATTGCGTTAATAAAGGTCTCCTATAATATTTTTTCTCATATAGCTTCCATGTACAGACAGCGACTACGTTACGTTTTTATTATATGTATTGATATATACAACCTCTTTACCTACCCTGAATACACGTCTTTGAAAATCCATTCTGCAACGATAACGTCGAAAGATTGGCTTGTATCTTTCAATAGATTTTGAACCCGTGGATTAGCTAGCGTCAGTCTCCCGACTTCTGTTCCAATTTCCATTAGAGCAAGTATAGATTGTAGGTCGATCTCGCCGTCCATCATTTTCTTTATATTTAATAGCCCTCCTGTAACGTTTTTAAAGTTTATTATGGTTTAAATATTCATTTTAGTTTGGGTGCTATATATCTAGTATCCCATATATCCTATATAGTTTCTATAGTGTCATCGGTATCTCGTACTTCTTTAATATCAATGCAGATTACAACTTTATGGAAAATAAAAAATCTTAAATTATTATAATTTTAACATTGGCGATAAAATCTGAAATCGGAAAGTTTGTTTAGTGTTTAAATATATATTCAGTCGAAGTGTCATATTACAAATTAAAGCTGCTATACTGACACGAAACAGTTTTATATGCACATTGCATTTTATGCTAATCCAAGGTACGGAGATCTTGTGTAAGTCTGACTCACACTTTTCCGGTTTATTTAAATTCAAAACTTGTTTTATTGTTATTCATTACAATATGAAAATTATTTATCGTATGCTAAATTAAACGTAAAGTTAAACATTACAAACCTTTATATGCGTCTATATTTTCACTGACGTCTATAATGTTGAGATTTTTCTTCGGTTTAGACGGAAAAGCTGTAATAAAGGTAACTTGCAATTGAAAAAAGGAACTTGAGTAAATATGCTAAGTTGTTAAAAATATAACAATTATTAAATGATAAATAAAATTGGAATCGTAACTTAATTCGAAGTTTCGTTACTTCATGGTAATTCCATTATGGCTGACTTCATGATGCCTTTTTTAAATAGATATAGTGACTAAAACTGAAGCAACCCACTCCAGAGCTGTCAAGCCCCACGAGTGTTGATGGGCGGCGAGGACCATTTTCCATCATGTGGCTGGCAAGCTCGTTTGTCCCCTATGTTACACAAATAATGGTAACACTGTACATGTTTCAAATTGAAGTATGTCATTACCTCATGGCCAGCATCACACAGATGTCGTACTAAACCATCTCCCAAAATGCCATGGCTTTTTCCCGGCAAAGACACGATTACGAGGATCTTGTATGTCTCACAGCAAGATAGTAGCAGAGCTAGCACCAGAAAATTAATCCAATGCATTTTCTGAAAAATAAACTTAGATAAAATTAGGCATTTACCTAAATCAAAATTTTAGTTTTGATGATTCGAGTAAGGTGATCATTTATTTTTCAGAGACTTTTTAACAAGGGTTTTTCAATTCGAAAAGTGGGAGCATAATATGAAAACCAGATAGATGATGAAGACCTTTCGATACATTTTGGAGAACGCGGTTGAAGTCTATTTTTCGTTTGAAATGATCTTGTTATATAAGTAAGTTTTAATTAGTCGTCTTAGTATGGGAGTATTATAAAAAATTTAAAAAAGATTATACTCAGTAGCACCATTATAATATTCACATGCATTAAAAATAACAAATAAGTTAAATATTTAAAAATGTATTGTGCAAACGATAAAAAAATAAAGCAGTCTGCAGTAAAATACAATTGCTCTCATTTATTAAAAAATAAACTATTATTCTTAAAATATGTAGACTTAAATATTATTATACTGTCTTATAGATATAAATCTATAAAATAATATCTTCTCGCTACACAAATTTTCAATATAGAATGTTTGAATGTACTCTAGTGCTTAAAATTGTAAGTGAAATACATGTTTTTTGTCTTTTTAATACTATTCATACTTAATATTATAAATGCGAAAGTAACTCTGTCTGTCTGTCTGTCTGTCTTTTTAACTGGAAAAAAGTGTTAATACATAGGGGGGGGTCAAAGTTTATATAAAAGTCCACGCGGATGGAGTCGCGGGCAGCAGCTTGCAACTATATAGTTTTTAATAATAGGAAAACTTACTTAACTTACTATAGGAAAATACGGTATAGTATTTTTCCCTATGG
>DWAJ01005409.1:0-11547 GCA_018238005.1 Eurema mandarina | reverse complement strand
GCTGGACGAGAATAGCTGCGCATCGGTAGAATCGCGCTCGTAATTGACGTATTGGTGCGAGAAAGACAACACGACTGGGAAACCAATCAACGCTCGCGCACCCGACGATCACGCGCCCCGCGCGCCGTTCCATCCCCTCGATATCTTATTTTTGACTTCTACGCAGGTTTCGTTCAGCGCTAAAGATTCGTGACGCTACTTATATAGTCCTTAATTCCGATTATACCAACACCATTAACGTGGAGAGACCAATTTCCGCGTCTGACCGTTTCGCTTGAATAAATAAATTAAAAATTAATTGGGTGTCCGAAAACATTTTGTTTATTAATTACGTGGATCAAGTGATTAAGGTTTTATATTTAAAAGCAGACATAAAATTGGTACTTGGTATTTTGTGATTATCGCCTGATGTTCAAAAGATAACTGATTCAATGTGTTTGTTTGAACGGTGGAGTTATGAAACGTGCGATGTTTTTGGAACACTCATTGCATAAGATATTTAATATAAAATGTTAACTATAAACGTATTATTGTTCAAACAAAATTTATATATTTTGTTGACCATCGCTAGGGTTAGGTTTCTCGGTTGGATGTTAGTTCTGGAAAAATATATTTGGAAAAATGTATCTATGTTTATCTTATCTCTATGATTTTCGGAAGATATCACGTATCTTTATAAGCGACGATTAACCATATTGTCTAAATTATTATTCTGTTTATGTACCGTTACTTTTAGGCTCACATATATATAGGGATTCTTTTGCTGCTTCTACAAATGCAAAAATAAAATCAAAAAAATTAATAACTTTAAAATTTATTATTTTTACAACGAAAAAAGGCGTAAGTACAACCAAATAGTCTCTCTCTCTACAATCTTAGTATAGATAAAATATTTGCGAATCCCGCTAAGAGTAATCCTTTAAGTCAAGTGACATGACGAATTTCCGCGCCGGCTGACAATAACACAGAATTATTCAGATCACGACGCTGCATTGTCGCAGATCATAGGGTTTTGGCTTCTAGATTGTTCTATTTTAGATTTGGACACTGTTTTAATTCATTTGTTTAAGATACATCACAGATTGTCAAAGTCAAAGTCAAAAATATCTTTATTCAATTAGGCTACATATAGTAACACTTTTAAATCGTCATGGTATTCAAAAGTGTCATTTTTTATTTATTTATTTTACCCTTTATTACGAGGGAATATTTACAACCAGACAAATAAAAGAAATTTACATGTAAGGCCGCCTTTATCACTTGAAGTGATTTCTTTCAGGCTACCCAAACTACTTTGTGTATCCTAGTATATTGTATCGCGAGGATGGGCGACGGAGAACCGGTGGGTTTTAGTCGGTATGGCCCCTCTGACGAGTCTGATATAACCGCCTCCTTCTCTCCCGAGGAGAATATCCGTAGCGGAATTTTCCACAGTTAAAAAAAACACAAGCTCTGCTTAGCGTGAGACTAGATGGCATTGTGTATAAGTGTCCTGACATAATTCTTTTATTTATACGCGAACATGATAAAATAATAAAAATTGCATATTTTTAAAATATATCTCTTTCTATAACACTAGCTGACTCGTGACCACTTCTTCTTAAATATAAAATTAAACATATGCTGTCGTTGTCTTTTTGTATAAATTTTCAAGCTTTTCTCTAGAATTCCAAGATATATCTTTCATAGTTAAGACAGCGTTCATAAGAAACTCTCATTTTTTATTATACACGCCTTTTTATTTTTTAAGGTTTTATTAATAACTTATGACACTCAGCAATAATGTATCTTTCTATTGGTGAAAGAATTGTTAATATCGGTTCAGTAGATCCCAAGATTACCCACTACAATTTAACATATATACAAACACATAAACTTTACTTCTTTATAATATATAATATAATATATATTGAATACTATACATGGTGTCAATGTATACTATAGATGGTGTCAAGAATTCAATATATGTAACCGTGTAGCCCATTACATACATATATTGGATTCTAAACACGTATTCCTTTCCATTCCACGCCTTTCATTCGGAATTCACTTTTAGAATATATTATTCCTATATTAATAATATTTTAATTTCATTAACTGTTCAGTTTGTTAGATGAAACTTTTACTAGGGCGTTTATACATTTATTACGATTGTTTTAATTGGGTTTTTTATTTTAATTATATTGGAAATAAATTATGACTATCATAAGTCCACCAAAATTAGATGCTTGTACAATAAAAAAGGGGAAAACACAGTCATACTTAAATTAGGTATAAAGAGAAAATTGTTCAGCAATGCTGGACCCCCAGAAGATCACAGCGCTGACTTTCAGTATTAAACTAAGTTAAATAAAAAAATCTTTAACTCAGGGATGATTTACACTCATATTCAAGCCACCGTATACATTTGGTCCTTCGAGCCGGATAGTGTTAAAGGACGGTAAATTTTTAAGTTACTTACATACTTTTATTCATCTTTACATAGATAGATGCTTTTATTATAATTAAGGGCGTATGAACATTCGGAGCTTAACGGCTCTCGAGTTTAATGCCTTTTAATCAGTACAAGTATAAAACAATGTTGCATTCTCTGTTCCTATATCTCTATCTATAATAATAATAATATAATAATAATTTATTTCCATAATAAGGTGATTTACAAAATTTTTTACCCAGACTCCCAAGTTAGTAAAAACTGTTTTTCAGGAGCCTGTTTCATCCAAATCATGACACACATGCGGCACCGACACAATTCGTTGAGATATTTACAATAGGTATATAAGAATATAAAAATTTCTCTTTAATCAGTATGCTATCTTTAACGCTACGCAACAGATTTTCATGCGGCTTTTTTAATAGATAGAGTGATTCAAAAGGAAGGTTTATTTATGTATAAAACATCAAGAACATGTAAAAAGTCGGGGCAGATCGCTAGTATACTAATACATTTTTAAACTACTACTATTAAAATCGCATCAAAGGTTTCCCAAGAGTGTACACAACTTAATTGATAACTTAACGAATTGACCAACAGTGAATCCTGTGCTTAGATCGCACTTCATAAATATTCATACAGCCTTCAGCTTAACGAGGAGTATATTAAACTTTTGTTTAAAGAGAAAATAAAATTACCGTCAGACAGGCAATAGAAATTTCTTTTGATTATCTTGTATAACCGAGCCGTTTTAAGGTTTTATATTTCATTACCGTGGTTTCACTCAAGTAAAGAAGTTCTTATATTTATATTTTTGACGAGTTTTGTTTTTGTTTTAGTATAATTTATTTTTGTAATTTCTATAAATGAAAAGAACAGAAAAATCTGTCCTGTCATTTCGTAATTAAACAGACTTGCTTCGTTAAATTATAATCTATCAAAAATGCGTAACATTGCAAGCATAGATTAAAATATATAGGTATATTAACATCTAATAATATTTTTGTTTCACGTTGATATAAACGTCAATAAAAACGCAATTTATTTTCTAACCCCCTTTTTAACACACCCATTCTTTGTACATATACAACCCTCTGGGTTACTTTGTACCCCGTGAGCACGTAATTGTAAATCAAACGGCGAGAGCAGTCTCTTTGTGGCCAACGTTAACACAATCCGATCGACAAAGCCCCGATTCCTTATTAACGAATCCACTCAAAGGATCAACAAATAACCAGCGTTCTAACCTAACTCGGGGTCATTTGTACCCTTTAACATTTGTGTGTAACGGAGTTAAGGGTTAATTTATACTAATAAGTAAAGCTAATTAATTTGGTCTTTTTGTTGATATATTGAAAGGAAGAAATAAACATTTCACACAGAGGACATAGATTGAAATAAGACAAAAGACAATGTATAATTAAACATTTAAATAATGAATAATTTAAAAAAGAAAGAGAAAAGAATACAATGTTCACAGCTTGTATACTGTAAAATTCATACATCAAAAGATATGCATGAAATCTGAACTCCGGTATAGTACGCGTCACGAATCTTTAGCGCTGAACGAAACCTGCGCAAAAATAAGGTATCGAGGTAGCGGCGCGGCGGGCGGGGCGCGTGATCGTCGGGTGCGCGAGCGTTGATTGGTTGTCCCAATCGTGTTGTCTTTCTCGCACCAATACATCAATTACGAGCGCGATTCTACCGATGCACAGCTATTCTCGTCAATCGCTAAACATAAATGACGCGTACTATACTAAAGAACGAAATCTTAACGCTTCAAGTTTTAACTGGAAACTTCTTTTAACAAACTTGATTAGTTACGGTCAGTTAGTCAAACTTCTCGGATGCAAAGTTAAACGCATTTAAATGGTGCTCCAGGAAAGCGAAATCCCATTCGTCTTGCAAACTGATTTACTTAAAAACCACTTACAGGAATTGTGGAGTACCAGAAATACTGTAGTGTTTATTTGCTGTCAAAGAACATGAATGGAAGATTAGTTTTATTACTCTATAGGGGGCAAACGAGCAGGCACCTGATGGAAAGTGGTTATCGCCGCCCATCAACACTCGTGGAGTTTGACAGCTCTGGGGTGAGTTGCCAGCCTTTTCATGCTACACCCCAAGTCTACATTGCAAGTTTTAATCTATACTAATATTATAAAGCTGAAGAGTTTGTTTCGCTAATCTCAGGAACTACTGGTTCGAATTGAAAAATTATTTTTTTATTGAATACACAATTTATCGAGGAAGGCTTTAGGCTACATAATATCACGCTGCGACTAATAGGAGCGAAGAAATAATGAAAAAACAATTCAACGGGGACGCAGTCGCGAGCAACAGCTAGTCTTAAATGCAATTTCATCTGTTTGAAAACAGCAACTAAAGTATATTATTTCTAAATTAATTTACATTCGTTAGTACCATAACGTTGTATGGAAATGAAGCTATATTTTACGTTTGATCCTAAACTAATAATCCAGCTTATGTTATTAGTTTAGGATATGTACTGAAGACCGTTTCGTTTACATAATTTCAAAAAAAGTTGCCACATAAACCGGACCAGAATATAACACTCTCTCCAACTAAAATATACACATTTAAATTATAAACATGGTTTATTCTGAACTGTCCCACTGTACTATTCCCGTAACATCCGTAACCAAGGTGATCTATTGCCAATGTAACCTAGAAACTCGAGTAACTCAGAAAGTTCATAAAAACAGTTTTCCTGTATACAATACTGGCAACAAATTTTCATTAAAGAAAAAAATCGCTCCCCAATTTTAAGCAGTCAGCTAATGTATACATACAATCGTTGAGCGTGACTTGTAAAGTCAGTTTAGTTCAACAACCAGTTACCAGAAATCTAAATTAACTTTCAAATATAACTTGCCCCAAGTTTTTAAGCGGCTCGTACATTGTTTTCTTATCACATAATTTAACTTGATCGATGATACTTGAAAAAGGTATATTTAACAGGCGTGTTTCCTTTAAAAAAAGTCCTTTAAAAAATACATTATTATAACTTAATACAACTGGTATTAATGTTTGTATTTCCTTTAACGTGTACATGACGTAGAACATAAACATTATTTCTAAGAATCACGCTGACTGTCTCTTTTCCTCCTTATTTGTCCTGTAGTGTCATATTGAGTTCTAAAGTCCACTTATGACATCATGGGATTGATGATTGAGCTAAAGCTTGAAGGATAATCACTATTTACCGTTCACCAATAAGATTAGTTTTTTTTATTTTATATGAGGCAAACAAGCAGGCGAGCCACCTGAAAAGTGAGCTTGACAGCTCTGGAGCTGGAGCTCTGGAGCGAGTTGCCGACCTTTTACAAAGATGTACGCTCTCTTCTTCTCCCTTTAAAGAAGAAATACGTTTCTCTGTGATCTGATTCCAGGAGGTGCTTGACAAACAGTATGATTTAAGTATTTAATATTACTAATGTCAATTCCCTAGGAAAGAACTTTTTTTATATCAACCACTTTATACCTAGTTTGGTCCAGAATAAGAAATCAATCTATTATATAACAAGATGTAGGTAAGTTGAAGGAAAATTGATAAATATTTACCGTCATTATTTTAATGACACGTTTGTCCGTTTAAAATTCTAACACACGTTCAGTTAATTCTCGTAGAAAATTATGGGTCATAAATAATAGTAATATACTTAGGAATATTTTTCCACTATACGCTCACTTGTTTTAAAGAAAAGACAACTAATAGAAATCAAAGCAAACCAATCATAACCCTCTAAAACAATTTTGAAGTCTACCATACCTTCAAAAACAATACTTCTATTACGCTTTGCTCAATTTCATTCTTCATGTATCTACAGTATTAAATAAATATATTCTCTTAAAGCTTAATTGGAAGAGCCGTGCTCCCGACGTGACCTTGCCCCAATATCACACTATCAATCGTATGCATTTTCCCACACTTATTTATTTTTCAGAACGACACACAGTTTATAAAACTCACTGGAACCGCGCCAAGACAAACGCTCACAATAGCTTGGAAATAGAAAAATCTGTGGTCAACAACGTCTACGATCTTTCTGCTTCTCTATTTTAGATTATGAATTCGAAACTATAAATTTCGTTTGTCTGGGGTTGTTTGCTTATATTCATTTCAATAATTTGTACATTATAATATTGTGATGAAAGAAAGAATAAATTAAATGCTCAACTTGAATCTATTGCAAGGCTTTTGAATGTTCGGCTAGGAGTAAACATAAATAAAAATTATATCATGAAAGCGAAATTAATTGTTTTCGTCTATCACAGAGTCAGATAATACGACAAAGTCACCAATAACATCTGTCATTCAGCATCTTATAGCTTATGGTATATCCACAATTGGTACGGAAAGGATCTTACTAATCGCTAACCTTTAGCTGACTTTTGTATTCAATAATTATTACACAACGCGTTCGAAACTTGAGGTAGGTTCAGTATAGAAACTACTCGTATCCATCAACAACTTTCACTCGTCAGTAACCGATACAAAACAACCTACACATTAAAGTCTTGCACTAACAAAACCAACCGCTAAACGCCGAGCACAAAACGTACGATAAATCGCAATTAACTGTACGTGTATAATTAGTATGATAAATTCCATCAAGTTTACGCACAGCACAATACGGTGCAAAGTCCGTGGAGACAATTGCCGTTGCGCGCGCGCAGATACCGGTGACTCGCTGTTGGTAGGGTGGCTACGATATGGCGTCTTTTGGAAGCATTTCTATAATAGGGAAATGCTCATAGGAAAACAAATTGCTATATATAACTGATCAGAAACTAGCTGAGCAATATCGAACTGGTATTATTGTAAGGTCTATTAACTTCTTCACGTTCTTATCACCATTTATATTTCATAATCAATCAACGAATATGCTGAGGTAATTATAATTACTGCTGTTGACATTTAGTTTATTTTCATAACAAAAGTCTACAATATAAGAATACTGTACTTTTACTACAGTTTTCTTATAGTATTTTTTTATTCGTCCTCATTTATTGTTTTGAAATGTACTACCTGCGTTTCTTGCACGCTCTTCTCGATAAAAACTGCGTTCGACAAAAACAATTTTTTATACTTAGATATTTCAAAAGAAATAAATATCCTTAAGTAGTTGTGTGTTAACGGAACAAAAAAGGTAGGGCGTGGTTATAAGGTACATAATATGAGTCAATATTTTACCTTGCGTTTTTACTAAGTACGCAAGTTAAGGACATGCGGGCTAACCAAGACACAAAACATTGAGCTATATTATTATTGTAGTCTTATAATCACGAACTAAAATATTCCTTATCTTTTCTAATATTACCAATTTAAAAGTAGGAATCTTTGGTACGCTTTCACGCAAAAACTTCCGGACCGACCGTCATGAAATTTTGTACTCATATTCTTGAAAGTATCAAAATTATCATAGGGTATTTATATATTTATTTAATGCGAGCGAAGCCGCTGGTAAAAGGTAGTATCTAAATATACGTGTCTTTATGTCTTTAATCCGCCTACAACATGGCGATCCTAGCATCACGATACGATCAGAACTGGAGTAATGAAAACATGGACTTTGATCGGGCAAATTGTTTGATTCCTTTGTTGGGGCGCTCATTGCTAACTCTTTGTTCGATACTTACTGAAAAATGCACTTTGGACAAGGTCGGATTTGATTGCTTGGTGCAGCGATCGGCGATCTCATTCGGCTTTATCCGTAAAATACTACATCAATATGGGTTCTATCGGACAATAATTATTGGAAGTTGTTTATAAGTTATTTGAACGTTAAAAACATCAAAAAATTCAATTAGATATGCAAAAAATAAAACCTACAGCTGAAATCATTGCTCGTGTTGTAAATTTTAACAACATTACCTTGTTAATTAAATTAAAAATATTATTATAATAGATATAATATCAAAACTCAGGGGCATCAAACTTTATAATTCTTTTTAATTAAAATAAAAATTATTTGTAAGAAATATTCACTATTCTTTCATTTCAGTTAACTGTGAAAAATCTTTTACATACCTACTTCTATATAAGAAGAAACGATTCTTGGGCAGCTTCGCAGTTTAAATTTGGAACAATTATGAGCTGTTATTTTTTCTATTTCAGCCAGGTTACGAGTCAAAAAAAACAAAAAGAGGTTTCTTTTTTAATTTGACACTTAGCTTTTTTTAAATTGAACATAATCGCATAGGTATCAACTAACAAGTTTTAACTACAACTTCTTTGTTCGACAGTTAAGTTGCACTTTGGACAAGGTCAGATATGATTACACCGGTTCCTACCTACATCGCTAGGCGATTAACTCGAGCCTACTGTAGTAAAACCTTTTTGTTTATTATTTTCGTTTTTTTATTCTCGTCATCACGTATTTGTTAAATACTTTTAGTCAGCCTATAGATCAGTTTAAATGTGTAGACTAAGCTTTAAATTTCCTTCAAGCTAAAGGTACCTTTAGTTTGGTAATACTGCGCAGAATAAAAAAATAATACGTAACGTATGGGCTGTCGATAATCGGTGAGAAACAATTTATAACAACTATACTACCAGCTTAAGCTATTTGATTCCTCTGAGATTTATATATATGAGAAAATCAATACGGATTCTACAGAGGATGAGACGAGTACTTTAAAGTTATATCAAGTCTAAGACATAATTGACAACGTGAAGAATTCGATAGGTAAATAAACTTTAAAAATAAAAAAATATATTTTCTTTCGTGTTTCGAGAGATACATTTGAATAATACAAAAATTTCTTTAAAATTTGTCTGGCCCGGAATTCACGCCTTACAAAAGTATCACGACTAAAGTTTTCATGCTTAGCTATTCCTCATACATTCACTACCACCGTGTCATTGTATTGAAGAACATAGACACTGCGAAATGCCTACACAAGTTAATCCCAAAAATGATTCGCCATTACTGGCTGCGGTCCAAAATCTTGTTCATATGTGTGAATGCGATTTACGATATTCATTTGTTTCGACAGTCTGGTCCCGATGTAATTAAATAACTCGCTGGAACATTAATGATTTCTCTAATCAGAGAGAGGTCAGCTCACTAAATTATACATCCTATACATTACAAATATGTTAGGTATAACATTAAATATTTATATCTCAATCAGTCATAAAGAAAAAACCGTGTAAAGAAACCTAAAAAAAGACTTTTCATTTGATATTTTTTAGATTAATATTTACTCTATAACCTGTAACTGTTGGGAATTTGTAGTAATTAATACTGTCTAATAGTAAGATGTTTATGAAATTAATTATATATGCAGACATTCCCGCTTCCATACCCACAAATAAATTGAGCAACTTACAGTATCTATATTAAACCACTAAATTAATTATTAATCACAATCTTAAGAAGTATAAAGAACATGAGATTTAAACCTAACCCAAACATGAACACTGGTTACTACACTCGTTTTTCAAACAGCAAACTACTGCTGAAAATAAAACAAACCTTAATTCCGGTTAGTCCAGCCACGAACCAGATACAAGTAAACTTCAACCAAGGAGTCCTATTAGTACCCAACTATTACCTATAACTCAATCCCACGTAAACAGGAAACTCAGTACAAAGTTCCAATGCAGCACATGACATGACGAAGTCCATAGGTCAGAAGGTCTTATTGAGATAACGCTACTAAGGTTATAAACGTAAAAGTTTTCGGCAATATATGGATAATGGATATTGACGTACGTAATACTAATCAAAGGATTTGTCTGGATTAATATTGAGAATATTTTCATCCCGTTAATGTTACAGAAACGAAAACTACACGGGAAACGACGGAAGGGCATAGGTAAACTAAATCTTCTTTAATTTTGTTTATCTAATTACCAATTAATTGGGGTGCTTCAAGAAGAGAGCGTACATCTTTTTAAAAGGTCGGTAACCCACTCCAGAGCGTCAAGCTTTGCGAGTGTTCACTGAGTGACCACTTTTTTTTTATTCTTTTCAATGAAGTGGTGAGACGAGCATGACGCCCTCCTGTTGGTAAGAGAAACACCAGCCTAACCAAACGCCAGCATAACCAATGTAGTGTTACCCAGAACTTTGCTCCGGGCAGGGGTGCACTACATTGACGCTCCCTACTTTGAGTCATAAGATGTTAAGACTCATTGGCCCAGTAATCACGCTGGCTACAATGCCCTTCAGAACGGAGCACAGTGACATTTGTACATCACTGTTCAGGCGGTTGAATGTCTGGCACTGTGGGGGTACCCACCCATCAGGTGGCTCGTTTGCCTCCTATTTTATTACCGAGCAACAAACTCAATGTAAAGAACTCGAGGCAGGAACCAGTCTTTGCTTAAGAGTGGATTCCACGTGAACAGGAAATTCTATAAGTACAAAGTTTCAATGCAACACACACATAACAAAGTCTATAGGTCAGCGGGTCTCACCGAGATAACCCCGCTATCAAATGTCTCTCAGCGTTGTCATCATGTATGAAATGAACCGTCATATCTTTATTAATCGTACATATTCGTTATGTTCATTAATTAAATTTTGCGTGTTGAAACTCATTGAGTCATATCAAGCATACATTTAGAAATATACAATTAAATGGATTTTTTCGTGCGATCTCTTAATTTTAAATATAATATAAAAAAAGCAAAGTTTGTGTGTTTGTAAAATTGGAAGGGGTAATCTCGGGATCCGATTTTAAAAATTCTTTCACCAATAGAAAGCAACATTATTGCTGAGTGTCATATAAGGCTATATAAAAAAAGGATTGTTAACATTATGCCCAACGAAGTTGGCACGGGTCCGCTAGTTTTAAATATGATTACGTTAAAAAAAACAACAATAAATTTTTAACTACTAAAGTTATTTTTTTCGAAACGTCAATATAAACGCAAAATTTTGTGAGGACGTATCTAAGTTAGTATTTTCTCTCTATATTGATTCTATCTCTAAAAATTTATTTTCTTCCTACCATATGTATGCAGATGATTTTCAATTGTACTTGCGAGCGTCTTTGTCACAATTGCCACATAAGATCACTTTATTTAACTCCGACCTAGATAAAATTGTACAATGGAGTAAACGGCTTGGCTT
>DWAJ01005408.1:0-11549 GCA_018238005.1 Eurema mandarina | reverse complement strand
TTTTTCCCGCAAACTCCCGTTCCCGTGGGAATTTCGTGAATTCCTTTCTTAGTGCACCTCTACGGTAAGCTACGTCCCTTCCGAATTTCAAGTGCCTACGTTTAGCCGTTTAGGCTGCGTGCGTTGATATGTCAGTCAGTCAGTTTCTCCTTTTATATATTTAGATAATTAAAAAAATTTACAATTTACGTTTTCAAAATCTGTTTTCAATTACATTAAAAGGTGTCCATACTTTCGCAACCTATTCAAAACAAACAAACAATAAAATACTTCCTTTTTATAAACTAGTTTCACAATAGTATAGGACTTCTTAACAATATATATTGCTCAGTATTGTCAACCTGGATTCAATTATACGCGATATTTACTTAGCCCTTTGCTTTTAGCCATGTTGGATAGTTTCAAACTCTGTCGGACTTTAGACTCCGTTCCTAACTATTTAAATGAGATGTTATTCATGTTTCCCTTACTGTATTTTTACTTATCTATATACTAATATATAACGCTGAAGAGTTTGTTTGTTTGAACGCGCTAATCTCAGGAACTACTGTTCGAATTGAAAAATTATTTTTTTATTGAATAGACAATTTATCGAGGAAGGCTTTAGGCTACTTAACATCACGCTGCGACTAATAGGAGCGAAAAAATAATGGAAAAACAAATCAACAGGGACGAAGTCGCGAGCAAAAGCTAGTAGGAAATACATGCGATCAATGGTACAATATAGGAAAATTCCCATAGAATACTTTTGGTACACGGTGAGGCATGGTCTATGTAGGATTTCTACCAACCATACGTAAGTACATCGTACCTCATCTAATGGAAATTCCTGAAACGATTTCTACATTATTAAGTATTTATTAGATTTACTAAACAGAAAAAAAATAATAATTAATAATAATTTATTTATTTCCATAATAAGGTGATTTACAAAATATTTTACCCAGGCTCCCAAGATAGTAAATACTATAAAAGAATAAGTTATTTTAACCTCATTGGCGTTTTTATCTTATTTAATACATTAGTTATTTGAGCTTTTCGAGTAAAAAATTAATTGATTTACGTCAAACAAAGGTTATTAATAATGTATGGCTTATCGTAAAATTAATAACGCCTATCGAATATTGCTGATTTAGCAATGTTTGATTTTAAAATCTCTCGTAATAACTTTATAAGTTGTGCTCCCTATTGTATTTGTATAGCTAGTATATCTTTAGTATCCATTATATAAAAATTTATCGCAAAATGTGTTGGTAGGCGCGTAACTCGGTAATAGTTGAACCAATTCACATAATTCTTTTTTTAGAATATTCCTGGATGCAAGAGGATTGTTTTTAATCAAAAAAATAGATATAATATATATATATATATATATATATATATATATATATATATATATAGGTAGAGCATGAACGAAGTCACTTTTGGGCCAGCTAGTTATAAAAAAATATCTTTGAAATCTTTAATCAACGATTGTCAAAAGCAAGATTGATAATGTCGCTTCCTTTCATACTTTTAACTCTGATATCAAAGTAACCTATTTCTAATTTATAAAGGCCAATGACCCCAAAAACTTTCTCTAAAAATCTCGAGCTAGTGTCCGTACTATTTACTCAATCGTCATTGCTTTGAACGGGCGAGTCGACGAAACTTCTACCGAAGTCCGCCTTCCGGCTTCAGTTAATTGAATAAGATGTGATCCCTGTTTAACAAGCTGATTGCTAGAATTTAAGTATTTGCTCGACCTTTCTCGAAGATTCGTTTTGTTCCCGCGCAACAGGATTAAATTGGAGTCAAGATCAAATACACTTTCCTTTGAATCATGTTTGTTCACTCGATGCGTAGAGTAATTGAGTTTTTTGTTGTACCAGTTTTGTATTGAATGTGGGAAACGTAAAGGACTTATATGGATCAAACATTGTAAATACTCCGTCTATGACAATGAGGAACTGAAACCTTTAATAGACTTTAAAAACGTGTGTTTGTTGTTAAAATAATCCTCCTAATGGTAAAAGTCAGTTTGTGAGGATATATATTAGTAAGTTAGTTGCTCTGTCACACAAAAATGACTCACCAGATTTTGATGAATTTTGCATACCACTAGCTTAACTCAAATGATACTTTTAATACCGATATTGGCTTTGAAACAAAAACTACGGCGGGGTACTGGTATCACTATATAGTATAAAACAAAGTCGTTTTCTTTGTCCCTATATCCCTATAATTGTATGCTTAAACATTTAAAACTACGCAAACGATATCCGTGCGTCTTTTTTTAATACATAGAGTGATTCAAGAGGAAGGTTTATATGTATAATACAAGCATAATATATGCTACTGAAGCCGGGGCGGGTCGCTAGTATAATAATAATAAACATTGAATTGGAGTAGTATTCTAAATAAACTCGATTTTATTTAGAATACTACTCCAATTCGAGAATACTGTAGCCATTTAAAATGGCAGTGTAATTGCAGTCTTGGAAGCGATTAAATCGCTTTGAAGCCGACGAGACAACCAATTTGTAGCAACTACGCCCGTCGAGTCTCCAACTGTAAGCATTCGCGAGCGATACACCTACACTTAATGGCCTTTAGACTTACGTAATGAGATATGTTTGTAGCGTACACTATTATTAGGTATACGAGTATACTAGCTGTGCCCCGCGGTTTACCCGCGTAGTTCCCGTTCCCGGGGCAATACCGGGATGTAAAGTATCCTATGTGTTAATCCAGGGTATCTTCTATCTACATACCAAATTTAAATTAAATCGGTCCAGCGGTTTTTGCGTGAAAGAATAACAAACCTACATTCTCACAAAGTTTCACATTTATAATATTAGTAGGATTAGCCGGCCCGACGCGACTTCGTTTACGCTGTATCTATCCTACCCGTAACATTATATCCTACACCTACCATTTGCTTAAAAACCATCATCGTTCAGTAACATTCTAAAAAAAAATTAGGTAAATCTGTTCAGCTGATATCGAGTTATGCAAGTTTACCAACACATTTTGCGATTCATTTATATATAGATAGATTATTAATAGCGACCCGTCCCGGCTTTGCACACGTAAATTTTGCACGTATTATACATATAAACCTTCCTCTTGAATCACACTATCTATTTAAAAAAAACCGCATGGAATCGGTTGGGTAGATGATGGTTTAAAGATTTAAGCATGCATAGGGACAGACAAAAGAAAGTGATTTTGTTTGATTCTATGCAATGAAGTAATTAAAAACCATATTATATTAATGTTGCGTCTGCATTATTTATACTTTATATTGTAACTTCGTAACTCATTAATTAACCATCACCTTTCGGTAGCTTGTAAAAATAATAATTTAATTCTGAAGTACCATAAAAATAATAGCTATTAACTGTCAAGCTCTGCGAGTGTTGATGGGCGGCGATGACCACTTTCCATCAGGTGGCTCGCCTGCTCGTTTGCCCCCTATGTTATCTATTATATAAAAATGAATCGCAAAATGTGTTGGTAAGCGCATAACTCGACAACACTTGGACCAATTTACATATTTCTGAGAATAATCCTGGTACATCCAGGATTATTACATCAGGTACATCGAGGATGGTTTTTAAGCAAAAAAATGGTAGGCGTACGATATAAGGTTTCGGGTAGGATGAGTACAGCGTGAACGAAGTCGCGTTGGGCCGGCTAGTATTATAAAAAATACTCGAGCACGTTGCTACAATTTATATTTAAACTAAAACTAAACCTAATACATTCCCACGGGCGATAATGTTCGTCAGGATATTATTGTGTTCATAACATGAGCGAAAATATTTATTAAATTATTCAATACTAAATCATATATACAAATAAACCAACCAAATTTTAATGCACTTTCTCATTAACGAAATGTTTTCAGCTCAGCTAATTAAAAGCAAAATAGTTTGCATTTCCAAACTTCACAAAGCACGGTTATTTTAATTAAATCCTTTAAAACTACAAATACAGTCATATAACTGTTATAAAAAGGATTTTACACGTGCAAATAATATATTGACATAGCATAAATTACTCGTGCGATCACATTCATTTGTTTTTCGTTGTTAAAATACGAATGATCGACGCGCATTTTTTATTTATGAAAATACAATGGCTATTACATTGATTTTAATATTTACTTATGTAGATCGAGGTTCCACCCTCCCACAGAAAATCGGCGTCAAAAAGATCTCTTCAGATAAGCCGTGTATAATCAGTAAGTAGAAGCAACAGATATTTTCGAGTTAGTATATAAAGCTCTTGACACTCACAGTTAAATGGATTTTCTTTAAATTAGTTCAGTAGATATAATTATTACAACTAAAACACACTCTACAAATCGCAAACTTCACATTTTTATGATATTAGTAGAGTCCTTTATAACATGTACACTTTTACTTATAACCTATATAAGAAAGTCGTGTTAGTTATAACTCGATAACGGCTCAACTAATTTGGCTGAAAATTGATGGGGATGTAGTTTAGAACCAGGACAAGGACATAGGATACTTTTTATCCTGTTTTCAGGGGAATACATTTTTTATGAAAGTAAACGCGAACGGAGTCGCGGGCAACAGCTAGTCTATAATAAAAAATGAATCGCCAAATGTGTTGGTAAGCGCATAACTCGATAACAGCTAAACCGATTTACATAATTATTTATTTAGGATATCCATGGATGAACAAGGATGGGTTTTAAGCAAAAAAATGGTAGGTGCAGGGTATAAAGTTTCGGGTAGGATAGGTATAAGTAGCGGCACGAATCTTTAGCGCTGAACGAAACCTGCGCATAAGTCAAAAATAAGATATGGAGGGGAGGGCGCGGCGCCCGGGGCGCGTGATCGTCGGGTGCGCGAGCGTTGATTGGTTCCCCAGTCGTGTTGTCTTTCTCGCACCAATACGTCAAATACGATACAAATTAATATTAATATTTATTGATCATTGATACGATTTCGGTGCCTAATGCGTACATTACGTACGTAGTTAGTAATAATTTCAATCATAGATTATTTACGGATAACAGAAGTTGGCTTCACTTACGGTGGATTATTAAGAAACTATCAGTCTACGCGTTATACATCTATGCGTGAATGCGACATGTTTGAATAATCTTGAAAGCGAACAATTGCTTCTATTTGAGTTATTCAATGAATAGAACATTTCAGACCGCTAATACGCTCAATTACTAGATAAATCTATCTACATATACGAATCGTGCTTGTTTAATAATATATACTCACTGAATTGTTTAATATATAATCGTATAGTTTATACCTAATCTATAATCAATAAAAAATTAATCGCCAAATGCTAAGTGCAACACGTTACACGTTAACAGTCAAACCGATTTCGATAATTCTTTTTTAGAAAATTTCTTGCAGTACGAGGATGGTTTTTACTCAGAGAAAGGTATGACATGAAGTCGTGTCGGTTAAGCTAGTCTATTATATTAAAATTAATCGCAAAATATGTTGGTAAACGCATAAATTAACAACGCCTGGAGTGTTTTGGAATGCGCTAGTTTATTTATATATTTAATAATTTTTGTTCCTAGTTAATTAAGTCTTATTATATTCAATAGGACAAAGCTTGGTGACAGGTTACAAGTCGTTTAAAAATAAATAAAATAAAATAATTGTTTATTACTGTTAAAAATACAAAATGAATAAAATACAATAAAATAGATAAACAGGAAAATAACAGCAAAGGGGGAGGGCTCAGCTTGTGCTACACTGAGTAGGATACTCTGTGTAGCGCTGGTTTTCAGCCTCCCCGTTTAGTCACTGAAGTTACGTTTCATCATCCTTACTGACGGGGATGTGGAAGAGTCCACCAGAGCAGTGTATATCTAAGCCTGTATATAGGTATATACAATGTGCCCAACTAAATATTTCTATCACATCACTTTGTTAGAGACAAGGCAATTGTTTCTATTTCAATGGTGAAACAACAAATACATCACACGACCGCTGCCACTTTACCGGTAATGCATTCAATTACAAATAATGCCGCTACTAATACGATCACTACTGAATTGTTGCTTTGTTCATGTGAATGGAAATAAACAGGGCTGTTTCTATTTTACTATAAGAATAATAGTTTAAATATTAGTTGCGTTTTTTGGTGCTTGATGTTTAGATGTTTGGAGATTTTTTCGTAAGTCTGCAGTTTGGTGGAATAAAGTGGGGTTTTAGTTGGTAAGAGTCCGACTGTAGTTACGCATGAGCTATTTCCCACTTAAAAAATGGAATTTGGAGATTTATTTAAGTTATTCAAAGACACGTAAAAGAGGCATGTGAATAGTTTTTATATTATATGTAGAACATGTGTTGGTTCATAATTTCAATTTGCACTTATTCAGACTTGGCAGAATATCACCGTCACAGCTTATGCTGTGGCTTTAAAGGTAAGCCAGGAGCTTTTATTGAGAACTAGTCGGCCCAACGCGACCTTATTCACGCTGTACTAATCCTACCTGAAACCTTATAATCTACGCCTATCTCTTTTTTGCTTAAGCATCATCCTCGTATATCCACGAATATTTTAATACAACAATTGTGTAAATCGGTTTAACTGTTATCGAGTTATGAGCTTACCAACACATTATGCGATTCAAGCATGTATATTTCTTTTCTTGTTTTTGTGTACAATATTTTCGCGAAGAAAGTTCTTATCTACTATCGAATTTGACAATTGGTCTTTTATTACATATCTCGTACAATATAAATAATGTTGTAAATATTAACTGAACGGAAAATGTTATATTGTAATTTAATTTCTCGCAGAACGGCGATGTTATATTTTTCCACTTCGAGTTTTTGCTTGAAGCCTTTGATTGCAGTTGCTGTTTATTAAAATTTTATTTAATACTTCCAGTGAATCTTTTTACTTTACAATTTTTTCAGTTCCATCGAAGCAATTATTTTTCTTACTATGATCTATACGTAGATCTATTTTACGTAGTAATTATCTATCATTAATGACTTTTTTAATATATTGCATTTATCTGAAAAATCGTATTTAAGCCTGGTGTTCCTCTAGGACCTATTATAGAACCGCTTTTGTTCAAAATATACATCAATGACTAGTTAATCCAAAGACTCAATTTGGAGTGTTTAAAGATTAAATCTTAAACTAAGCTAAAAGATTTAATCTCGTGAGAAATACCCATAAGTGCCAATAAAGTAGTTTACGGCAAATTGAACTTTCATTTCGATATCGTAACATGCTATTTATTTCCAACAGGTACGAGATATCTTTTTCCTTATTAGATTGCACGTTTGCCCTGTAACATCAAGGAAAGGTCCCTAATAATGGAATAGAGGTAGGGTCTACCCCAGCGATGATGCTGCGATCCTTTTACGGTCGCATATTGAGATGAAATATTATATTATACTAGCTAAGCCCCGCGGTTTTACCTGCGTAGTTCCCGTTCCCAGAGCAATACCGGGATATAAAGTATCCTATGTTAATCCAGGGTATTACTTATCTACATACCAAATTTCAACTAAATCGGTCCAGCCGTTTTGCGTGAAAGAATAACAAACATACAGTCTCACAAATTTTTACATTTATAATATTAGTAGGATAAGATAGGATAAGACAGGATAGTCATGTCACAATTCATGCATTTGTAGCGACCTTAAACATCTTACAGCTACATCTTCCACTTCCCTCCTCACATTCATCGTTAAGGTATTACAGATTACAGTACTTATTAATTGCGCAATTGATTTATTTCTCTCATTAAAACTGTTAATAAAATTCACGTTTAGTACAAATACTTTATTATAATTTACTGATAGTAAAACTTAAGACAAATAGAAAAGTTAAGAACTTTATTCGAAAAAAGATATCAAAAAAATTGTGGGAGTCTACAGTAACATAAGAAGTAAAATAAGAAAAAAAAACGTCAACATGTTTAATACTAACTTACTTTTATACATTTGTAAAGAAAAAATGAATATTTTATTATTATTAAAGCGTATTAAGTAACTGATCATCGTTACTATCTAAAGCAATAATAATCCCCATATCACGGACAGAACATTTACTTTAAAAGTATAAGAATATCACGATTTAAGTGATATAGTCGTACTATATTTTAGTACTCTTAATAATTTTGGCACAAATGGCAGAGATTGCTAGTTAGCAATAAGGCCGCCTCTTGCACATTTGTGGCTTTTTTACATGTACTTATTTGTTTTGTTTCTACAATAAATAAAAGTGTTATAAATAAATAAATTTAACAAACGCTTCTCAGGAATCTTTGGCGGGAATGTCGAGAATGGACCAACGGCTTTTGACAGTTTGCTTCATTGCATTGTTAACTCGTAAACTTACTCGTAGATGGTTTGAGTTTTGGCAGGAATCTAGCGGCTTCTATTTGTAAACTGAATTGAATATTCGTTTTTAGAGCATAAAGTGATTTAATGTTTGATTGTGATAGTAAATCATGCAGTATATTAGCTAATAAGTGTCAAGGAAATGAAGAATTTAAGCGCATCTTAGCGCCGAGAGCGTGTATTAGCTCCGTTCCGATTGATCCAAGATTCGTCGAGACTTTTCGTAAAGTTCCTCTGAACCACAAGTCACTTCATAGCCCTTTAGACTTGTTATTTTTTTTTTAAATATAATAGGGGGCAAACGAACTGGCGCGTCACCTGATGGAAAGTGATCAGCGCCGCCCATGAGCACTCGTGATGTCACGAGTGTGTTGCCGGCCTTGTTAAAAAAGAAAGTATCAACTAAAATAACGTTATAAAAGCATTTCGCATGAAACGTGTAATTATAACAAATAGCGCAAACAACGGTTAAGACGAATGAATAATTAAACGAAAACAATCGCAGTATAATCTCGTATTTGTTTTAACAAACACAAAGACTCATTCATGTCAGAAACAGAATTTGCTCGGATTTTGTAAGCGCATAAATGTTAGCTTCATATCATAATTTAGTTTGCAATAATACAATTTGAGAAAGTAACGCATCTAGTGTCCAGTTCATAAGTTCGATGTCTGGTTGGGTAAATTATAATATATCGGAACTTTCGAAGGTTTGTTTGTATCTTACAACTTGCATTTGAAATTACTATATTTAAATAGTTAATAATCTTCGCAGATTATATTATTAGTTGCAGAAAGTATTTAAACAATAAGATGCTATGTACACTATTTTGGGTTACTGTCTCGGTCAGTCATTAATTTTGTGTTTATATTATCGTGAGA
Organism: Eurema mandarina; assembly: GCA_018238005.1. Lineage (NCBI taxonomy): Eukaryota > Metazoa > Arthropoda > Insecta > Lepidoptera > Pieridae > Eurema > Eurema mandarina. The sequence goes on along the minus strand of DWAJ01005408.1, from coordinate 2,310 downwards.
CGACAGAACCCTGTTTGTGTAATTACTACTAATAAATAAATACATTATTAATCAGAAAAGCAAAATGAAGATTAATGATCTTTATCTTCATAATAAGCTACAATTATAATTGTGTCCGAATAGATACAAAATAACAAGTACAAACGGTGATGAAAATATAATTTTACAAGTGTAATGATTAACGAATATTTAAAAAACAACAAAGGAACTGAAAGAAACAAAATATTAAACCATTTTTAATACGATCAACCTTCATCTCCAGACACTCACGTGGCCGAAAACGTTGGTTTGTAATATTATTAACTGGAAAACCACTTCAAACAATTTAAGTTTGTAGGTTCTCTAATATGGCAATTTGTTTGAGAGCGGATAGCGGTCAGCCATACGCTAAGCGAAAGCGAATTTGATGATACGATGTGAAACATCATTTGTACAATATAACAAAAAAGGTTTGTAATAGCAAATAAATAAAATATATTTTTAGTAAGTTTATAAATTGTCTTTGATGTTGTCGTGTTGAGTAAACATTTTCTTAGTTTTTGTTTCATTTTATTCGTAATCTAGTTTTTTTTTGTCTCTCTATAACCTTTCTATGGTAATCAAATTTGTACCTCAAAGAAAATAAACTAAAAATTATTATTTCCGTCCCGCGGAAGTGGTATAAAATTTTATATTCTTTTAAACTTATTTATAGGTAATAATTCAGGGACAGAGTCGCGTGCAACAACTAGTTAAGCTATAAACGCTCTCTCGGTTAAAATACTCCCGTCCTTAGGTCGTCATTGCCTCAAGCATTGCTACCTTTTAACAGAAACCCTCCCAACTCCCTCCGGCAATCTTAGACTCGATGAAAACAATACGAAACATTGGTCTTAGCTTGGACCTCCATCAGCTGTCTCTTCATACTGTTTAAAGTAATATTTAATACCTATTGTTGATGTAAATTAATAAATTTCATTTTCTGATTACGAGCAAGTACGAACATGTTTAAGATAATTGCTCTTTTGAAATTAAAAATATACAATAGCATCTAATGTACTCGTACATAACAAGAACAACTATTACAATATTTATACATTAAAAGGGTCACTGTCCTGTGAGCGTTTAGCATAAAACTCCAAGGGCTTGTGTCTTTAATATATTTGTTTATAGTATAATAAGCTCTTCGAATGAAATAAAAAAAAATTACTTACAATTATTCAGATCCTTAACGCTCTTAGGAATCTTGTTATAAAACAAAATAGTAGGGCAGATTCTATGAGTTTTTCTATTTATTAATTCGAACCTATGTCCTATACTGATTAGAATACGTTATGTTCTATTGATATGATGAGAAGCGTATCTTTTATCTGTATTTTAAAAATCTAATTTAATCATAAACTGAAATCTTAATTAATTAAATTATTATTTACTTTTGTTACAGCATTAAAGCTTTTATATAAAGGTATTAATTACATTAGCTAAAAAGATTTAATAAGCTTTAAAAATACATCTAAGAAACTTATTATCAAATTTTGAAACGAAGTATGAATACCAGATAAGTTTATATAATTTCAAAGTATTGAACAAGATAATTCAAGTACGAAAATGTTTCGGCATTGAGTGAAAAGGGTTATTTTAATCGCAAACAGAACAGTTATTTTAGACAAATTAACTTTGTGTAAGTTGTATTTCGAAATCGAGTTTAGAAATGTGTCTCAATTAGTAACACCAGACCTGGGTTTGAATTACCAGGTCATTTGAGAACTGATTTCGTTAGCTTATCTCAACGTTGCTACTAGCGACCTTGGAAATTCACAATTTATAGTTCTTATTTTCCTTCAATTTATTGTATTAATTCATTTTGTAACTGAATCTTTTATTTAACCCTTTTTTCCAGTTAAAAAGTAGCCTATGTTCTTTCTCAGGCTCTAGACCGTCTGTGTACCAAATTTCATGACATTCGGTTCAGCGGTTTGGCCGTAAAAGCGTAAAATTATAAAAGGTTCAACCCCTCGCGCAACCTTTTGGGGGTTGATTAAAAAAAAAGTAGCCTATGTCCTTTCTCAGGCTCTAGACCATCTGTGTACCAAATTTCCTTCTAATCGGTTCAGTAGTTTAAGCGTGATGGAAGGACAGACAGACAGACAGACAGAGTTAATTTCCCATTTATTATATTAGTATGGATTGTAAATATCTGTATGTGTCATGGTTTGGATGTAACAGGCTACTGAAAAACAGTCTTTACTATCTTGGGAGCCTGGGTATTTTTTTTTTATTATTATGGAAAATAAATTATTATTATTCGGTTTTATGTAGAAAGATTAATGT
>DWAJ01005407.1:0-11551 GCA_018238005.1 Eurema mandarina | reverse complement strand
GACAAACTTTTATTTGTAATGGCACGAGATGGCTGTTGGGGGGATTAAGGTGGCCGACGCTGTGTCATCGCTCCGAGTGCCGTATAATGCGACAAATCCGAGCTCTGAGAGTTTGCGAGTGAGCCGCGTTTGCAAATGCCATTCGGACTTCATGTTCGCCACAATGCTTTCTCGAGATCTGTCAGTTTTGATAGCTATGGATTTTTTTGCTTCGCCATACAATTGCGGGATTAGAGCATTTATGCAGGATTAACCACTTAGGGTTCAAGTGTTTATTTTACAGTTGTGTCGTTGATGGATTTTGTATTAAATTTGGGTAACAGGAATTCAGTTAACTTTTAAAACATAAAAAATGGAACACAGTTAAAGTAATCGAACCCTATAGGTACGGTAATTCCCGTTGGCTTCTACTTTGTAAATTAACAAGTACCTAGCGTTCTTTTGGGTCACACCATTCATAGAAATATTCATATTTCAAACTGTATATTTGTAAATAAATTTTAAACTATAGGCATAAAAAATATGTTAAATAAAATTAAGCTACTAGGTAAAATTTAATATCAAATGAAAAGCTTTGATGTGCACATTTTATAATAACATTGGTCATACTTTCTCTGTGGCAAAATCTGAGTCACGCTGGTCCAAGTTTTTAAAGTATAATGTATCAGATTTAACAATTAAAGCATTTAAAAATTGTATCTAATTAAAATATTTGTCACTTCACCGTGGAGAAGGTAATTATCAAGAATATAAATCTGGTGTGCGCAGTGGCGACAGAGCCCCGCCATTTGTCTTTTTTATCGCCATATTGCGCCGTGTTTAACCCGTTTATTGACAAAAGGTATTTAAATGAAGCTGTCAAGGAAATAATATTTACTGCGTATGAGACATTCCGACCAACCTTCTAACATTGTCGCAGTGTAAATCCTGTTATATTTTTAGAATTGAAACATGAGTTTTACAGCCACATGATGAAGTCAAATGTATCTTTCAACTAGGCTACATATAGTAACACTTTTGAATTGTCATAGTATTACAAAACGATTATAAAACCCACTATGATCAAGTAAAGTAACAGGAAATATAAAGTATTTTACCAATATTATAATGAATCCATCTAGGTATACCTAGAATCTAGATATATATACAGCTGTAACTTGTATTATGCGTATTACATTAGGAAAATTTTTGTATTTTTTTGCTACTAATGTAATTTATTTTTGGGTAGTTCTAGTTACGTAACAGATAATATTTAAACAAATTAAAATCTTATTTAAGACATTCAATTATTATTATTTATATTATGTGTTTCAAATACGCATTAATAGAGCTAGTGATTATTTATAAAAATCGTTGACAGGATTTTTTTCTAATATAAAAGATGTAATGAGATAAATATCAAGCTCCATAACAATAACGTACTCACTTAGGCAAGTAAATCACAATTTAATAAAACAAAGTATAAAATAATTATAAATGATTGTAAATGAAGCGAGGAACAAGCGCTGAACGGGTAACATGTTCATTATCTGTGCAGGATTTATGGGAGCATCCGTCAGCGAATGCCTTAACATAATCTGTGCGCGCTCTAAGATAACAAATACATAGCTATACCAATTATCTTTTGTTATAATACTACTACAAAAGTATGTAAAGAAAATCACTTCATTATATTATGGTATCGCTTTTCTTAATTAATACTCTGTGCTTAATCAGTTTTGAATTTGCCGCCTTATCTAAAATATTATAAAAAGATGTCACTGTCATTGTGACGTGTGTGATTTTTAGAAAATTAATGTCGCATGGTTATGTTTCGTAATTAAGTATAAAGAGCTAATTTTCCTATAAAAGAAATAATAATACCTGAAATAAAGGCTTTAAATGTTGTTTTTTGTCTTTACAGGTGAGTTACTTTGTTTACTAGTCATAGGTATACCTACCTAAATGAAATTACATTGTACACAATTCCCTATTAAAAATAAATTTGTTTGTACAGACAAACACAATTTTGTCTTTATTTCACTTATATTAATTATATCACATATTATTTTAACGCTAAAGGTTGATATAAATACCTAAGTATCATGATGAGAAGATCCTATGAGAAGTAATTTTTAAAATACAAGTACTTAATACTGATTCAATCATTGAATTGCAATGTTGAAAGCTAATATATAGTTTTGTAGTTTTGTATTTACTTATTTGTTACTAAATAATATCTGTATAAGTGCATAAGGTCGTTTCTTTATCCATTATGCTGCCAATGCACTCGTGTCGACTCGGATATAGGCGTCCACCTCTTCCCATCAGATAAAGAATCAGGACATACATACAATATAAGTTATTTAAAAAAGAACCTACCAAACGCAGAAAACATTTTGGTTTTATTAAAAGTATCTGCAGCATACATCTTTAAAAAATGTAATCTATGTTTGACAATCATACATCAATATGTCATAAAAAACAAAAGTACGAAAGACTTTAATATACTTTATAATATAAGGCACTTTATCAACGCTAAAAACCAATAGAAATGAGAAGTGTCTACTAAATATCCTAGTTGTTAAAAAATTCCATTTCTAGCTCCGCAATCATTTCCCACAAACTAGCTTAATTTACCTAATTATAAAGTACCCTGTAGGTAACAAACCTACAGTTATAATTTCAAGAAATAACACAGGAAGTAGGTACCTACATCCCGTCTTTACATGTCGTTGACTGAATTAATAAAGCAGTCAGCATTAATTTCAACCTCCATTGGCCGATCGAGAGCTATGCATATTTATGGGACATTCAACGCGTATTGCGGTTTATTGAAAAATAAATGTACAGTATAAAAACAGTTAAAATGCCTTGACCACAGCTTAACTGCGTCGCTTCCTGCAACAACCGCAAATGACCTTTTTATAAGGCTTGTTAGAATTAATGCGATACCGTTAGTGGTAAGTTTAATAGCTCACTATTGAAAGACTTAAGTCATTTGAGTTTGAAAAAGTTCAAGAAAGATTGGATCAAAAGATATATATCAATTATCCAATGCATTAACTATTTACGTGGTATATGTGTATCTAATGTTAAATAGACGTCATCAAATTAGTACTTTAGAATTTAATCAGCTACATTTATCATCGGTAGTACTAACTACTAAAACTTAGGACTCTTAAACTAAGGTATACCTATTTGAGGTTCTCGTTAACTTGTTATAATCACATTATTTATTGAAATAATGACTTTAACACGTATGGAAATAATTTTATCTGCGAACACAAACCAACAAACAAACTATTTGTTTTCTTTACAGCCGGCTCATTCTCGCGAAAGCTAAATGTGAGAAGTCGTTAAAGTGTTTTGTATTTTAGCGAGATATTGGCAAAAAGATGATTGTAAAATCCTCTGGCAAGGAAATAGTAATGAGACCAAACATAATTACTTTAGCAAATAGAATAAGATTAATTTTATCTTAACATTTTTTTATAATAGGTATCAACGTGTTTAATGAATAGGATGTTAAATACATGACATGATGTGATGAGATAAAAAGTCATCAAAATCTATGAAGTGATATTAAGTGAAGCCTAGATAAATAAAGTTATTACAAGTATATTTTTTTTACATACTTTTCGTTAAACATTGAACAAAACATGCGGTTCTTTAACATTGATTACGATATAAAACTTTTTGTTTCAACTTGCCGACTAGCGGCTACGGTCCATCAAATAATTTAAAGAAACTAATATAGCTTCCAGTGGGACCCTTGAGAATCGAGTGTCGGATTTGGAAGTCATTAATGTCATCGGAGAGACCGTGGTCGGCTTCTGTAACTCGAGCGGTGATAAATTAAAATCAGTTCTACGCGATGGCTTAAGGGTTCCAAATCGGGTGTGGTACCGATGGTCAAAGACGAGGGTTTTTGCAACTCATTGCATTAACCCGGCTTGTTAGTGTTGAGCGGCGCGGGCGACGGTAATGAAGGCGAGATGCAAGTCATGGGGTCGCGGCGCCGCCGTCGTCGCGTCCTGTCAATACGTGATGCTCCGACAACGGAGAAGGTTATTTTCAAAGACGCAACATCACTAATTAATACCCACTACTAATAAAAGTGGAGCGGCCCGTTCGCTTTGTTCTAACGTCCGCGCGTTCTACCGACACGGATGCTCATTTGTGTTGAAATTATCGCTCCGATGACACGATTGTGTCAATTTTCTATGCGCTGTTGAAAGATAGTCGTATGTAACGATAACTAATTATTGAAGAATGAACAACTTGCATGCACGTAGTGTTGCTCGACACGATATGGAGATATGTAACTATGAGTCCGATAGATATACCGAGATTACGTAACAGTTAGTAAAATGCTCAATAAACTTTATGCTATATTATATTTGTAATTACTATTATTTTGATAGGACGTATTTAAACGTTTTAACCAGACTGCTGTAATTTTACCACGATTGACAATGTACTTTATAAAAAAAAATTACTTTATAATATATGTTAGGTACTTTGCGAGTATATAAGAATGTTTATTATTCTTAAAGAAAAAAGGGCTTAATAGATGTGGTCCAACTTTGGCATGAGATTAGGCCTTAGTTTAACGGGCAGTACGGAACGGTTGATACACGGGAAAAACACCAACGTAGAAAAATAACTCCTTAATACCACAAGTGTCACCATCCTGAAATGAACAATTAGTTTAGCACTTACAACAACAATGGACGGCCCGCGGCCGCCACCCGCCGAGATCTCCGATCTCATTGAATACCTTATCATATCACCCTGTGCCGTGGCGAATGACACACAATCCCATCTCAAACTACGATCATATAAACTGTTTCGTAATAACACTGTTAGTGTGATTCAGCAAATAGTTTTAGCTTTTAAAAACCTTTGAAACAGAGGAACCTTTTTGGACATTCTTTTCAATTCGAAGTCAGTAAGTACTTCAAAACAGTAGGTCATCTAATCATCTTTTATGTCAGTACTAATCTGGTAATTTTTTGTTAAACCAAAACCTCGTTTGATGATTGACCTATGGAAATATATCACTGTAAAGTTTTGCTGATGTTTGGAGGAGAGGAAAACACGTAATGGAACGAACCCATACCCATACCCATTTAACCACCGCTGTGAGAGAAATATTAAAATAAATGTATAGAAAAATAAACTGTAGTAACAATACTAAATCCCCTATTTATCAAACCAACGCATACGTCCCATTATGGCCGTAATAAGAATCATAGGAAATTGCAAACTATTAAGTGTAGCATCCGGCTTTTAACTGTAAATTTTCCAATTGCAATTTGCCGATGTACACTTTGAATTAATGGGGATTTCTTCATTGTTAGAGGCACGCTGCGAATTGTATTAAAAGGTTTCACTTACCTACTTAATGACTACTTTATGTTGCTTTACAGATAACTTTAACTACAATGCAATTTTCATCCATTGCTACTCTTGCAATTGCTGTTAAAACGGGAATATCTTTAATTAATTGCCATTACTAACAATTGGCGATATGTTATGACATAAACTTATATATAAACCTACCCAGCTATATTCTCATTTGTTACCTTTTAAACTCGATAACTGAAACGTGTTTTATAATTTGCTGGGATAATATTTATTTTAATATAAACTCTTATTAAGTGAGCAATAAGTGAACAAGTTAACGTATGCTATATTGAAACTTAATAAGATATAAAAGTCAAAACAAATACACTGTTGGTTTTCTATTAGGCGTCTTCGTACCCTCGCTCACCATTAGAGGGTCGTATGACACCCTCGTGCCATATTTCACGATACAGGACCTCAATGAATTTGCTTTCACTCAAGAGCTTTAAAGCGCGTCTGCCGTTGATAGCCGCACTAATGTTCGCAATGATCTTTAAGGGTCTTTTCCTATTGAACCATTGTTTATCTCCCTAGCAATTTGTGATTTTAAAGCAATTTCTTTACAATGTGGGTAATGGATATGCGTAAGATTGTTGCAACGCTAACGAATTATATTTATTATATAGGAAACTGTCTGTCTTGTTAAGTCTTTTAAACGGGATTGTGGTTGATGCGGTCATTGTATTGAACTGTTTAATGCGTTCTATTCAAGTTCAGCTATAACCACATTTAATGTACAAAACTATTTCGCGCTGACTGCTATTTTATACATAGATAGTTATAGAACATTATAATCATTGTCATATATTTTGTGTGAAACCGTCCATTTCGATATAGCGCTAAGCATCCTTGTAAGACTTTAAGTATTTTCTCTCTTGACTGTGAAGATTTTATATTCTAAAGCGTATATGTTTTAACAATTTGTAATAAACTTGTTACAAATCATTAAATTGTACGGTGAAAGTTTACGTGGTTGGTAAATGTCTTCCTTGTTGAATTTTCGATGTATAGTTTAATCTTACAAAAACAAAAACATAAATCAGTTTAGTTTAAAACATTTTGCGTCGAAATAAAAGCAAAATATCAATATGATATCCATGTACATTGGTGGTCGCGTGGCTCAGACCGCCCGCTGCGGCCGACACTCCGCTATGCTAATTCAATTGTGTTACGAGAGCGGATAGCCAGCGATACCATCGACTCCGCCCGAATTATCATAATAATGCGCGAGTCACCTCATCCAAGACTCAAGACGACTGTCGACACGTTCTATATACCCGCAGCGCCGCGCCGGCCGCCCGTTAACAACATCGATACGCGATACGCGATATGCGATGCTCTACAGATAATACCGAGTACTTGAAATGAAAATGGCCGTGTTAAGTCACGAAAGGCATCGTGTCTAATCGATTCGGCGAAGTGTTGAAAAGTGGCGAAAGCAGTTCTCATGACGCCGCGGCCGTCGCCCGCGGCTCGTAGTACCCACACTTCTTGTAGAACATTATTCTCATCTAGCGGAATGCAAATTGAATTATGGGATTTTTGTGTCTTCAATTGTTAAATGTTCTTTGTTCTTATGCCGCTGTAAGTACGTGACGATTGAACACTCAGCGCCTTGTAATCGCTCGCTGTATTCTGTAATTCTGTGAGCGCAATTGTTCTGCTTCAGTCCGTTCGTGATGGAAAATTATAGTGTTTTATTTTATTGCTTATCTAATTGTCCCTATTGTTGTCCTGAACTCGTATTGATCTCGATGTTAACGTCTGTACGGTGTCCGCTCGCCGTATCAGTTTTTATATCAAATTAAATCAACAAGTTAAATACGTAATTAGATGCGGAAGGAATAATTATGCAACTTTTGAACAAGAAATAGAGGAGAAATGATAGTCTTGTGCAAGTAATTGAAGGGAAATAAGCAGAAGTGCATAATAATTATTTATTTTATGAGCTCTAAGACTGGCTTGTTTAAGACGATTCCTCAGTAGTATGCCCTCGGGGCTTGTTGTGGAGTAATTTTCTCAGCAATTAATACCTTGTTTAGTTCAATTACATGAAAGAAAATGTAACGCATAAGTAGTAGAAAAAAAATTAAAACCGCATCTATTGAATGCTGCTCTGTTGGTACTTAAACGCAAAGTCAATGTCCCATACATTTTATGATGACTACTTAGTTAATTGCAGCCGATGTATCTTTTGTATTCACAGCTGTTGAACGGCTGACGTTAATTATTAAATCATATATTAAGGCTAATAAAATAAAAACAGAATATAATATTAAAATAAAATATTAGGTCTCTAAACCGATTAATAACGCTTTTGTTATACATTATGATCATATTTGTTCTAATTTTAACCAACCTAAAAAGCTTTTTATCCTTCTCATAGCTATCATAACTAACTCATCATTAGCCTGGTATTAATTATTTTGATTTTAAACATATTTTATTACATAATACGAAAGCGCAAAAACATCACACAAAGCGAGATATTAAATATACCTAATCGACATATCAAAGCTAAAAGCGACGTATACAGCCTCGGGCTGAGTTCGGAATATTTTATTTGTTTGTTCCTATCAAATAAATGGGTCTAATTATTATAATTTTAGTGGAAATTACTGGAATTATGTGGCTACCAAAAATACGTGAGTTTAACGATGTTTTCTTGGAACTGTCGACGTTGAGGCCCGAAGCGAGCACGCAACTGTTCACATCACATATAAAATGTTTGCAACACGGCCTTGAACTTTTTCTTTGAGATTTGATACTGACGTTCGTTTGATTTATCGTATTGAAAAACGTTATTTGATGTGATAATACAGATATCGCTTTCGTTCTACAATGAATTCTTTGTTTGCAACTTCCCATTGATAGATAGGTAGGTCCTTGCGTTGCGTATGGTCGAAGAAATAATACAGTAATATTTCTTAATTGCTTTCTTTAGAAAATGTTAAAAAATCTTATGATAAATAAAGATGGTTAAAGTTAAAAATTATATCCCCGGCTAATAGCTAATTAAAGTAGTAATAGTATAGGTATACGTACTTCGTTATCTTACTGATGACGCGACGGTAAATTTTGATTAGAGACTTACTATGAAACCAAGCAGATTTGGTAATAACGCTTTATCCTCCACCTACGGAGCGATCACAGTACAAGCACTACAAAGTAACGATAGCATACAAAGTAACTTGACGCGAGAACAAAGCAAAGCAAGAGAACCCTGTTTCATTTCATTCGCTTTTTTTGTCGACTCAGAACAGGTCCGTCAAATTAATGCTCTTATTATCTCTACCCAGTTTATGAAGGTCGGCCGTCACTTTGGATTTTTGGAGCAAATTCCGTCACGCAAAATATTACTAAAGGTACCTAATATCGATCGACTTAAATTTACCTGCTAGGACTCTTAAGAATATGAATCAGTATAATACTTGCATCAATTATTCAATCCACACCGTATAATATATACAATTTAGTGTTAAAAAAGCTGATGAATGTGTTTTTATTTTAAATGCGCTAATTTCGGGAATTACGAGGATACGAATTTAACGATACGATTTACGGGAATTCAGAATTTAAAAATCTAAAGAGAATTACGAATTTAAAGTATATCTATCTACCACCTCTGTTCGTAAGATGCAATTTAATTATTTATTAGGCTTAACTGGTTTTGTAAATCTAGAAAAAAAAACTTGTTTAGGAGAGCATATCAAAATATTTAGTTAAGAACATTTGACGAGTAGACTGCAGAATATTTGTTTTATTTTTTAAGATATGCTCTAGCCATATTTAGTATATTTTATAAAATTTTATTGTACGCCTAGATAAATGAAACTTGAATCTGCAAGAAGTTTTTATTTCATAAATTTTTATTTCAAAATAAGTAAGTATAGATTATTTAATACAAATACTGGCTGGTTCTCGGACAGCTTATTTGTGTGAGTGAAGGCGTGAAACCGCGCTAGTTACAATGATCATTAGTCGACTTCACGCGCCCACATGGCCGCCGCTCATCAAATTGTTCCCGACCAAATTATTTATTTAAATGGCAATTATCGGCTTGTGACGAAGTCCGGTTCCTTTCACGCGCATGTGCATTTTATTCGACCGACATATGCGTAGGAGGGCAACTTTTTGTCCCCAAAACTGTCACGGTATATCAACGCGAGGGCCTTTGTTTTCTAGGCGATTATAAACCTATATAGAATGTATCGTAAGTAGGTCTGTCATGTTCGTTTTTTGACAAGACGCATAAATTGCGGCAACGAGTGAGACAAGCTCGTGCTCATTAAATTCGATGTTAGCCGCAGGCGATAATTTCTTTACTTTAAGGTGAATTGAAGAATACCTTGTAAGCAAGACATACTGTACCTACCTTTTTGCGTTGAACAGCTTTATATTATATAAAGAAATATTCAATTAATAAAGTATTTAAACTTCATTGAAACAAATGCGATAAAATAAATGGCATTGCTTCAAACTCCTCCGCTGTGGCTCGCGTGTTGACTGACTCTTAATGTAGAAATAATGTCTGTGTTCCATTATCTTTTACTTAATTCGAACCCATTATTATTTTTCGTCATCAAACTTTTTATATTTACTAAGAAATCAATACGTCGATAAAATATACAAAACATTATGATGTAGGTATATATTTTAAAGTATTATTTTAAATAGCTATTGGTTTACTATAACGTTGTATTCGTCTACAAAGGTATATTAATTCAAAATTATTATCATAAGTATGATTATACTAAGGACGATCAAATATTTTTAATCATGGTTGGATTAGTGTTTATTGAAAATTTTTTAATGGTTAGATAATTTTTTGTTCTTACCACGACAAGGCGCTCATTAAAAAAAAATTAAGATGATTTGTAGTAATTTTTATACATGTTGATAATTTTAAATTTGGTTACCATCTAACCAAACATTTTACGTACTTTCTGCGACTCCATTTAAAATCATTTTATATATTCCCAAATTATTATTATAAATCTTCCCCTAAATTCACAAAGGCTTAGATTGGTTTAAACGACAAAACCAGACAATATGTCATAAATTTTAGATGTAACACGAGTTGATTTGCATTAGAATGTTGGGGAGAACGACCGCGACGCCGAGGGTTGTTCCATTGCGTACAGTTTCATCCGGAATTAACTCTGTAATTCTCTAATCGTACAATTAGCCGCCGACAATTTGCTCTTCAGTTATTGGATCGATCCGACCAATTATAACGCTTCAATTGTTCTGCACGCTACTATAACGAGTAATCGAAAATCCCGATTCTCTAATGAACCAAACGCTTCTACGCAATTTATTATGCAAATAAACTCTAACTTCGGTCGCATTAAGCCGTGTGAAAGGAATTCCATGGGACCATAAACACTTAGATCTCGCGAAGTTATTACGGGCAGTTAATAAATAACCAATTTGTGTTATAATCCGCTGAGTACATAGACATCGATGATCGCACCCATTACTTTCAATAAGGTGTTTTCGAAAAAATATTAGGTAATAAGTATAGTGATGAATTTTATGAAATACAATATTTCGAATAACGACTTTACCATCATCGTAATAATACGGCGAGGGCCAAGCGTTTCTCTTGAATATTCATTTGGGTTCATCATAATTTTGGTGGATAATTTGAAATTATCCAATAAGAGAGAAACGTGCCGTGTTGCTGCCTACGTCCACTCCGACTTAATAACCTCTCACAATATTATTAGTAATTTAATTGTGTTAAGCCATTTAATTTTATGACTCATACCATTTACAAGAACACTGCCAAATTGTAATTTAGCTTGGTAACGATAAATTATAATTAACTTTGTAGTTAATGCTTAGGCTATGCTTATGCTAATATATATATCATTTTTAAGCAATGTTTATTTAGTTCAATTAATTAAGTTTAACAGTTTAAATACACACGTATCAAGTATCACTAATCGGTAAAATGTTAATATGCATAACACGAAACAAATGTTACGAAACCGGCGAACAAATGTTACAAACAAGCGACGATTTCTCGGCCTTTTTTCTAACAAAAGATCTCCGTCATTTTTGACAAGGAAAAGGCTATCAAGTTTGTAATGTTCGGCGCCGGGCTGTCGGCATTGGTTCCATCTACTTTGATCGCTTGGAGCCAGCTCTGACC
>DWAJ01005406.1:0-11553 GCA_018238005.1 Eurema mandarina | reverse complement strand
GGAATCTGGAACAATTCGTTCAGTTGGTAAACTCAATGTTCTCAAGCATTTGAAGTCTTGAAATTATAGCTTATTCTCAATGAGAATAAGCTATAATTTCAAGACTTCAAATGCTTTATAATCGGCGGACATATTGCGTATAAAAAAGTACATCACAAATTTTCCACCCGAAAAAAAATTGGTTCAAATCGGTTCATAATTGGCGGAGGAGGCGGAGCAGAGAGTCGAATTGAGAACCTCCTCCTTTTTTTGTTGAAAATACCTAGAACCACATTAAGAACAAAAGTGAAGCCATTTTAAAGTAGACAAATTTGTCTACTTACGTAAACCTACTTTACAGACATCATTTTTTTATCTATAGACGCTGAATGACCACCACTCGAAGAAGTCTTTTAGTTAGTTATCTACATAATGCATTCAGTAAGTAAACGCAATCGTATACAACGTGTAACAGAAATGTGTGGTAATATTTAAGGATCGCAAAGAATACCTGATTTCTATTCTGTGCTTCTGGAGCACGAAAAGTGAAGCCATTTCAGAGTATAGATCGAAGTCGCAGTGCATCGCATGAAAATTATTATGTTATTTGTAGATTTAAATTTTTCATCAACATTATCGGTGGCCTTGTGTGCGTGTCATCGACTATAAGAACATGCAATTTACGCCTACATCTACAGTTTTGGCTTTACTTACGATTACGGCGGGCCCATTATTAAGAGACTATCAGTCTATATATGCCTTATACGTGTATGTAGATGCCCATATTATCTTCTATCAAGTATTTTAGTATTAGTTATTTGAACCACGTGGGCGTTGGAACAAGGCTTTAACAATACCGATTAATATTGTAATTTATAAGTAAAGCTTGTGTGGGTTTTTAAGTAAAGAAGATAACCTTTAGATGTTCTGAACCAATATTGAACCAAACCTAAAGGTTATCTATGAACTAAGAAAATATCTGAAAATGTAATCAGGTCTTATAAAATATGTCGTTACATATATGCATGTATAGCGTGTGTTATACACAACGCCATCTAGTTCCAAGCTAAGCAGAAGCTTGTGTTATGGCAACTAGATAACGAAATAAATTACATAAATATACTTTTCTTACATACAATACATAGCAACACCCAGACCCCAGAAAAATACAAATGCAAATTACAACTATATTTTTCCAATGTGGGGATCGAACCCACGACCCTTAGCGCAGAAAGTAGTTGTCCTACCACTGCGCCAAGCGGTCGTCAAATAATTGTCTATACATTTTGATTATACAGTCACCAGTGACTTGTTCTTTATTAAATTAATGAAAAAAAAAATTGTTCTAATTTGTTTCATATTAGAACTATATTTTTAAAAAATATTAAAACGTTTATTTCCAGCTTTATTAAAAAACAATTTATTAATAAAATTGAAAAATACACGTAAAGTAAAAATGTATTTCGATTTTAGGATTACGTGGGAAGGTTAGTAGGAATATTTCAGATTAATTATTCACAATCCACTGAATTACTAGGTTAAAGCAATTAATGCCTAGACAGGAATATAATTTACTTTAAGCAATAAATACATAATATTCTACTTCAGGTTTCAGGTGTTAAAATAAATTTCAACTTGACGAACTATAAATCTATTTTCTAACTTAATTATTAAAAAAACATATATCAGGCAGGTAGTAGGAAAGTAGGACATATGATATATCAATAATTACGTAGTATAAAAAAGTTGCTCTTTTCTGTTTGTCCCTATGTATGTTTAAATCTTCGGAACCAATTTTCACGCGGTTTTTTTTTATCAGAAAGAGTGATTCAAGAGGAAGGTTTACGTGTATAATACATGCATAAATACGGGATACATGAAACCACGGGGAAAATCCTTTTTCCGCAATTTCTACCCTTTCCAACTTCTCATTATGCTGTCAGTTATAACAGTTTAAGTTGTGTAAGTTTTTCTAATGAGGTGAGGCGACGCAGTCGTGAGTCCCTTACCATGCTGTTCACCGTAATTTAAAAATAATGATAATAGCTAAACAAAGCTATATAGGTAGTACAGTATCGTCCGATCCACGAATAGAGTTTAGCGTACCCTAGTTAATGTACCGCGAAAGCCATTGGCTCGGATAATGTTCTGTCGACCACTCAGTTTAGTGATAAGACGCTGATAAATTGCTTAGAAAAACGGGTTTTTAGTTTACAAGTTCTTATATACCTTTATATATTGATCAATTATATATCGCTATCAGACAAAGGTCTACTATAAATAAAATAGTTATGGCAACTAGATAACGTATAAATTACATATACATTTCTTTTCTTTTGTAAATACAATCATACGTACAATACATAGCAACACCAAGACCCCAGAAAAATACAACTGTAAATAACAAATAATTAATTTTCCGTCGTGGGGATAGCACCTACGACCCTTGGCGCAGAAAGTAGTTGTGCTACCACTGCGATAAGCGATTGTTGATTCTTCCCTGTAGAAACTGCCTTCCAAACCGATGGTAAATGCTTTATACTGTAATGCTTAATACCATGACGATTCCAGTGTTGCTATAAGTAGCCTGGTTATATAGATACTTTTGACTCTGACTTCGGCGCTAGTTTTTCACGACCGCTTGGTACAGTAATACAAATGCCATCGCTAGTGGGTTCGATACCCACACTGGAAAAAAATATTTGTAATTTACATTTATTTTTATAAGACATATCAAGCAAAAGCAACACCCAGACTTAAGGAGGGTGTGGGTTTTAGTTTTGTCTGAGTGTGTAGTTTCTTTAAGATATCAGTGATTTTTATTAGGTACTTTTTAAAAAAGGGAGTGAAAGAGAACACATTAGCTAAAGATACTTTTATATCCTTTTCCACAATTTACCGTTTTAATCTTCTTTTTAAGTTGCCAGCTATATCAATATTTTCACTTCATTTTAACTTAACCACTTTTTCATATTTAACAGAATTAAGCAACTCCGAGTTATATTCGGAACATAACATTCGTCACGAAATTTCCTTATCCAAATTTGCATTTCGATCCAAATTAAAAGCGAATAATCACAAAAATCGGTAGACTCTCAATATTTGCAGTGCTCTTGATTACAGAACAGATGAAAACGTATGTTCAAACGTGTTTTTTGGGCTCGCTCAATGTACAGTCAACAGCACAAGTTGATGAACACTTTCAATATTACAGAACATTTTATCAGTGAAAAAAAATAGTGTCAAGGTAAGGGGATGAAATACTTTTATCCAAAGTAACTTTTAAAATACAGAACGTACTAGGACTAGGACTACCTTGTAACATTTTGGTGTTAGATATTTTTTGTTGCTGGCTGTTCTTTGAACATGAAATTATTTAATATTAATAACAGTATCTCTTCTGAGCGAGCTTGAATTTGCATGTGTACGGTATTAATGCTAATTAATAAATGGAATTTCAAAAGCTGTAGAGATTTGTTAACATTTATTTTAAATAACTTATAAAATAAGAACTTTTAAAAGAGGTGTACTTTTTTGGTAAAAGTAATTTGAGATTGATTATGATTTTTCAATTTATAATAAGTATATATGTTTTTCATTATATTTACAAAACATCTCATTGGCTTTTAGCGAGTAGCAACTCGAGACAGAGGAAAAAATTTAAAATATAAAAATGATTAAAATATTATACAGATTTCAATAATATTTATTTGACCCGTATAATATTTATTTGACATATCAGTTAATCAAATATATAAAATATGGAAGCAGATAATTTATATATTTTATCATTGTAGCGCCTTATCTACTTTCTGCTTTTTTATGAATATGAATCAATACAGTAACATAGTAATTATATTTAAACTCTTTGATCAATACTAAAAATAGCTGGCAGCAAATAAAAATAAAAATGAAACCGTTGCTATGACAACCGCAAACTTTTCCCTAACAACGGTTATTATATCGACACGGAGACCTATTTTGCAACGAAGTACAGCAAAATGGTGGTATTTCTCGTAAAAAGGGGTGATGAGAATCAATTCCTATATGATACGAATGTCGATTATCAAGTAGACGATGTGGTAAAGGACATAGTAGCAATATTCAATGGTAGGTTGAAAGTGACGCGGATTTGTTTCGAGTTGGAAGAGCTTTGGCAACATGGGACCTTCTTGCCTACTGAGATGCAGGGACTGACTGAAGAACAGGTACTTTTAAATTATTATAATATAACTTTGAATGACGTCATATCTATTCAAAAAGTAGGAAAATGTATGAGGATAGAAAAAATAATTGTGGAGGTATGGTGTTATTAAAATATTTTCTTTGCTTGTTCAATAGACAAGTGAATTACATACTGTTGTTGCCTAGTTGAGATTAGATTCTAATGTCTGTTTGCTTACAATAAAGTTATATACTTAATTACATAGCATAAAACAAAGTCACTTTCCTCTGTCTGTCCGTATTTATAGTTAAATCTTTAAGTTTTAAAGATTTAAGTAGACATAGGACGTAAGATGCGACATGCGACAGATTTTTAAGCGGTTTTTAATAATAGGGAGAGTGATTCAAGAAATTTTTGTGTATTTTACATCCGTAAATACGGCCAAAACCCGGGAGCTCGGCTAGTGTTACACAAAATATAACGATTTGTCCATAAATAAATTACTATTATATTAGTAATATTGCAATGAACGTGCAAAATTAGATTTCTTATTTTTGTTCCCTACGATTATGATTGCATTTGTTTTTTTTAATACAGATTAAAGAGCTAAAGCTAGAAGATCCCTGGGCCAAACGATGTGCACCACAAGGTTATGTGGAGTGTAAGGATGACATGGGCCGAAGGTGCGGTCTGGCACCGCCACCCAACCTCCAAGAGGTGCTGAAAAAAGCAGCTGAATTCGCTAAAGAAGTTATAAGTAAGAAACATGTAAGTAGAACCGTTAATTAATACTATGGAGTATATGCAGTATACTGTGAAAGTACTATTATTACTATTACAAAATAATAATGACAATCTTTGAATTAAGAATGTATTGTGTCATGTATACTTTTTAGGAATTTTTGTGGTATTCGGTTTAACCATTAAAAAAAAAATTGCCTATTTTAATTTACACTTAAATTATCACAAACAAGAAAATTATACACTTTTTTAGAGCTTAAGAGTATGTTAGGTTATTATTTAAATCTACCATTACACATTTTAGTTTATAATACTAGTCATATCGTTAACTCAATATATAACGTCATAGGTTGACTTAAGAAAAAGCATGACCCAGAAAGACGTGGCTCGTGCGTTAGACGAACTGCGCGGTGCTACCAAAATAGTGTTCCCAGCTGGTCTCCCGCCCCACGACCCTGTGAGAATGGAGCTAGATAATATCGAAGATCTGTCTGGAACCCAGGCAGCGAACGAGGTCATTGATCCCGCCAGGGCGTGCCTTTGGGCGTGTGGCAAGAAGCTGCTTAGTGGGAACAAGCTGAGTGATCATTTGGGTAAGGAATGGAGAATGAGAAAAAAAATCGAATAATAACATTAATTGAACCGACACTCCTTTCATAAGTTAATTAATGATTCATTCGTGTGTTCCTAGTAAAATCACTTCACGTGATAAGGCCGCCCTTAACACAAAAATAATTTGTGTGTTTAATTTTAAGGTTACTTTGTTTAAAAAGGGTAAATAAATTAATAAATGACATGGCATTTAAGGGTCACCTAGTTAAACGTTTTTCAGCATAGTTTTCAATGTTAAATACAATTCAATAAAGTTTGTTAAGTCTATTCAAGCGTCAGTAAAATTGCAGCGTCTCAATGCGAATTATTTTGACAGATTTTTATTGCGAACTGTCAAATAACTTTCAAGAAATTTTGATTTTCGTTTAAGTATTGGAGCATTAAAATGATGTTTCTTCCCAGGTAAGAACGATAAATGCAAAGTGACGGTGAAATTATGTTCTGCATCCGAGGGCGCTCCTGGCAGAGAGCCAATAATGACTGAAGAAGAGAGAAAGCAGCTGATGCTCCAAGCGTACAGAAAGCAAGAAGAGTGGAAGAAGTTGGAACAAGATGACGACGATAATTACTTGAACAGCAAATGGGCTGATGGGCAGAATTTGAAGAGGCAGTTCCATGGTCTTAACAATATTTCTTGGAAGCCAACGAAGTAAATTTTGATGTTTTGGACTATAAGCTGCTACTTATTAAGTTATACTACTTGACCAATGTAGGAGACGATTGTCAAACGTGACACGTGTCTGTCCTCCTAGACATTTTTAAACTAGGTGTTTGAGCTTTACTTCAGTGAAAGGGCGATTGAAGATATTTACGATATCGCCTCAAGTATGCGGTAGTTTTTGAGCCACGTTTAACATTCTAATCCTAATTGGCTTGGTCAGTGGAAAAGAAACCTGTACCTTTTTAAGTCTTGTTAGAAGATAGTACCCATTAAGTAATATTTAAAAGTACCTATCGCGTTTAATTAGTTTTATCGTATGACAAGGAGTAAGTATTTTTTACCAGCACTTGGTGAATATATAAATAAATCATGAAAATGGTTATTTTGTTTGGTTTGGCGTGCTATAATTATAATCATGCTATGTCTGTTATGGTATAGATAATAAATAATGAACTGCATATTAAAACGTTTTATTCCTTTTAAAATAAACCAAAATTTATCTGCATTTTCAGATAGTAATAAATTTGATGTAGGTAAGCCAAAAAACTTGACTTTTAAATCAATATAAGCAAGTATGAGTTCTGCAAATAAAGGTTTTTTTTTTATACACTGCTTACTACTATTATTACCCCAAAGGCTTTCTTTTGGACTGCAATTTAACACGTAGTTTCCACTAGGTGAATAGACTATGCCGAGTAAACAATAGTTAATTTCCCGAAGTTGCTATTGGAAGAGAAACAGAGAATAAACCCGAGGAAAAGATAGTAGTTTAGAATATAACATACGAAAATTGTCTATTAATTCTGAGCAGAAATATTACAATTGTATGAAGATAAATTACGTCGCAGAACAGCATTTAATGCTAGAAATGTATGTTAAAACTACAGGTGTTCGCGGTATCGTGCACAAGCGTGTATACATTTGAATTCTAAATTATCACGGAACTATGAATTGCGAGGACGAACGTACCGGAGAGAAAATTATGTAACAGAACCGTGAGCATTCAATGGTTTATGTGCTATTGCATGTTTTGAGATTTTAACGGTGTGTTCGTGGTTTTCTAGAGTTTTTAAGTCTATATAGACCTTTTTATAGTGGGGACGTCCTTAAACTATGGACTTCGGGGATTTCTACTCACGAAAATCCTTATGCGTTTCATCTCTTATACCGGGTACTAGTCATACGGGTCACTCTTCTTCGACAAGTTTAATACAATTGAAATTTGGTTATTTATTCTGTATCTACAACGTTTATTTTTATTAATATGTGCATGAGTCGCTCATGATACAAGGCTATTCCCGGATATGAAAATCGAGTGTACATCTCAAAACAAGTCGCATAAAATAATATCTACTCTTAAAGTATAAATTTGTATAATATTTCTTGAAACAGTATTTTTAGTCATAAATAAATGAAAATACATTTTAAGATAACGTTTCCGCATTTTAATCACTCTCTAAATAATACACGCTGCCCACAAATTAAAGTTTAGCACAAATATTATTAAAACGTTAGCCGGTCACGCGGACTAGTTAAATTCAATTTAATTCCCACCGAAAACAATCGGGTTATTCCATCATAATAAATTAGATTTTCATTCGGCGCTGAAAATATTTCGCTGTTTATTTAGCGTAATGCGTTGGCTTTTGTGAGGCTAAATTAATAAATGCATAAATTGACGATTAAATAGCGCTCGCCTGTTTTTGGGAAATGTGCTGGGTTTTATACAGTATACAGTTAAAGTTTATTAGCTTGCTTAATCTTTTGGGTTTTTGGTATAGCGTAGACATTTAAATACTTAATTCTGAAGCTCTTCTCCGAATGTAATCGATAAGAAGATATAGGCTTAACTTGAAATTTAATTAACTTGGAAAATTTGGCAATATACAAGTCATTGGTCACGTCACCTAGAAAATTAAAAAATAAATTTGAATGCACTAATAACAAATATAAAAAAATGCACGATTTTGGCATACAACCACTATAAGCTTTCTAATATAGGTAAAATCAAAGTGTGTGAAAAGAAACGCAGAAGCAGGCCACGGCTAGTTTTATATAATTTCAACTTAATATATTTTAAACAGTACATTAACAACCATTTATTACTGTAACAGGATTAATATTAAAATGCAACGCAACACGGCAAACAATGGAATTGCCAATTAACCCAATTTTTACATTATTAATATTTTCATAAAGCGACAAATTCACTTTATCATTATCGTGCATGACGTTATGTAGGGTTACTAGATATGACATAATATTATTCTTTTCTATTTTAGTTTGACTAGGTTAAAAAAGTATTTAACAGCAATAGTAAATGACATAGTTTTTCATTCAAGTGTGAATTTCGTCTTATCTGGATTGGGAGGCCTTCCGACCTGGGTAAGCAAGCAATAAGCATTTTTTAAAATACTACCTTTAAATTAAACTGAAAACATACATGGGAGGTCCCTGAAAATCAGTAGAATAGTTACAAAGACTTAGCATACATACAGACAGAAGAAAGCGACATTGTTTATGTTATGTAAAGATGAATGACGTCATAAGTTTGACTAAAAACTGTTTTGTCTATCACGACGGAGTTTCCAGTAGAAACGGCAATAATCTATAGCATGACGTTCATAATTACAACGCTCATTAGCAACGTTCATATCCGGGTATACCCGGATGTAGTATAACCGGGTGTGTTATAACCGGGTGGATTATACACGGGTGTTATATCTGGCACGGTTGTGGTTGATTACAGGTAATACACGGTAATCCGATGATATATGCATGGTTTATGATATAATTGAAGTTTAATTGGTAAGGGGAGTATTTTTGTAGGTAAATTATTAGACACAGTGCTGTTATGAGGATTATATGAGGACCAATAATTAAATAATACCTCAATAAATTATGTACAACAAATAGAATAGAGTCAACTGACTGCACTGATAATGTGGCTATTCTTGTCAGGACAAATGAGTTTAGGGGATTTTCCTGTTTGTGTTTTTTTACGTAATCTTTGACTATCACGCCTTGTAGCCACCAAAAACCCAAGCGGTTTCAATTTAATTCATATGGGTACCTTTTTTTTTAAAAATAAAGTCTCAATAGATGAAAAGACCAGGCTGTAGTAAATGGTGTAATATCTGGCAAAGTTATTCTTTAAAAATATATTATGGTTCAGTATCCGTAAGGGGCCTTATTTATCGTCTATAATTTATTATAAACTTTAATTGCTATGTGCTGCCTCAAGTATCGGCTTAATATTATTATTTTACTTGGTGAAAAGTGTTTGATTCCACTGTTTATTGGTTGTCTGCTATCAAGGTGTTATAAAGGAAAACCCTTAACTCTTTTAACCTGTCTTAGCTGTATATCTATCTGTTTGTTTAATAGTCAATTCATTTTAACCAGATTCGTTCAATACTCAAGCCAGTTAAGAAGCTAGTAAGACCCACCAAAACGCCTCCAAGCACTAAAACATTAGGTCCTAAAAATGTCTGCAAGCAAACGGCATGCCAAGATTCCTGGCACGATAGCACTAACTCAGACAGCCTTAGGCTTATTGCGAGATTCTCCAAAACATATAAACTTGGCGCTTTGCCCGTAAACAGTGTACTTATAACCCGCTTATTAAATAACGTAAAAATGCGACTTTAGAAAATGGATAAATTCAATTCTAGATAACCTTCGTTCTACTGAGCATTCATTTTTGATCAAGCTTCGGGGCTTTGCCAGAGTTTGTTTACGGTACGTTTATTTTGTTCGAAGATCTTGACCGTGACTTCATTCTCGAAGTATTTTACTATAACCTACTAGGCTCGGCTTCGCTTGCATTATGAATGTATTATACATATAAATCTTCCCCTTGAATCACTCTATCTTCACAAGCCGTATGAGAATCGGTTGCGTACTTTTAAAGATTTAAACATACATAGGGATAGAGGGACAGAGAAAGCGACTCTGTTCTCTCTGTTATTATACTGCGTAGTGAAGTAACAGACAACAGTGTTACTTAAAATAAAATTGTAATAGCTCTTATCTACATAAGATCTATTGACTGTGGTTTATTTATAATATTAGGTAGGACTTGAAAATAAAAGATTCAGGAACTACATACCATACAAGAACATAATATGTCAATATTGTTAATACAGATGTTTTTTCATATAAGAACAGTACTTTATCATATTGATAGACCTTGAGATAAAATATAGCCTTTGCAGAGTAAAGCGCTTTCTTTCAATATAACTACATCTAATAATATTAATAGTATAGATTAATTTCCACGAAATATAGAACTACGTGTATGTAACCTCACGTCCGGCAGATTTTTCTTAACACTGATAAGTTCAGCTTACTGAAGATGAGAATGTAGCTGTATCAATAAAACAAGCTTAACAATGTTTGTTTATGTTTCCTATTTCTAAGAAAGGATTAGTAGGATTTTAAAACGTTTATAAGTATTAGTAGTACAACTTAAAAAACTGGTTTGAAAATTATTATATATTTGCTATAATGTGAGCAATTTAAAGAGAATAAAAAAAAAAGCTAATTCTTATCTTCAAACTGGCTGTTGCCCGCGACTTTGTCCGCGTGGGCTTCATATACCTAAACTTTGACTTCCCCTTATAAAGTTTTCCAAAACACCATGAAAATTAGTATAGCCGATCTCGAGTTATAAGTGTTGTAACAAACCCATATTTTTATGTATAGATTATAGTGGCTGTATATAAGATATGTGACACTAAAATAGACTGTCTTACAATTAAAAATAAAAAACTTAGTAGGTAAATTTGAATTGAAAAATAACGATGTAATACTATCGAATAATGGTATAAAGACTAGTACTCCAAACAAAAATGTACCTCTCTATACCCCATTACATCTCAAAGTCCAGCAGTCCAAGATTACTTCAAACGAGCTGCAATCACCGCCATTACTCTAAGTGTTCTCACGATCTCACCGACGGCGGAGTTTCCTCTTGATATTGATAATTTACTCGTAACTTCCATTCCTTAGGACGTTGAAGGTAATGGGCTCATTTGGAAAAATTCCTCCGAACAAATTCGATAGATTACTTTGGGACCATCGTTTTGAGTTCAATTCAGAATCTTGATGTAGGTATAAGAGAAAGAAAAACGTATGGTATATTTAGTGAATGGATAGATAGGATCATAAACGAGTATATATGTAGTAGAGTAGGTGATTTAGCAAAATATATTAAAGCGGCCGCCGGCGCCTGGCGGGCCTGCGGAAGATTGTTTCGTGCGTCCTCAGCAGGTCCGCCCCCCGAAAGGGTGCGCGACGGAACACCGGTGGGTTTTAGTCGGTAGGGCCCTTCTGGCGAGTCCGACATAACCGCCTCCTTCTCCCCCGCGGAGGTCGCGGTATCCGTAAGAGG
>DWAJ01005405.1:0-11556 GCA_018238005.1 Eurema mandarina | reverse complement strand
AACGCGCTTTATTGGTGCAATAATTAGAAAAATACTGCATTTATTGAGTGGACTGACAATGTAAACATTGTAGGAGTAAGGACTTTGTTTAATATTTTGAATTATTTTGGTTTAAAACTGATTAGTATAAAAACATTTTTAAGGTAAACATTACATTTTTTAGTGTATTTACTTTTGATTAATTAAACTACATTAGCCATTAATTGGTGTCTGATTTTATTATATTTTGCAGTACATTATCTGAAGTAAAACTAAAAAAATAAAGGCTTCGTTTATAATTAGGTGCAACATTATTTTTTAGAAATTGCAATTGTTATTAAATAGGTGCCCATTATAAAATACTTTGATGAACACATTTTGGTGCACAATTAGTATATATGGCAGATGAAAGGTAAAATTAGGTGAAGAAAACTTGAATAAATTGAGGCAAGGTTAAATACTACCCTTTTGAAAATGCCTAACCCGCGCCAATAAACGTTCAGCATGTTCAACGTGAATCTTTAAATTGCCATAACTTTTTTATTTATCAACCGATTGACATGAATTAAACACTAAATGTTAAATGAAGCTTACCACAATATATCATTGGAAACCCCATCTAGATAGGATAAGCCATTTCTGAGATTAGCGTGCACAAACAAACAGATAAACAGACAAACAGACAAAAATTCCAAAAAACATTGTTTTGGGTTCTATTGCGTTAATAAAGGTCTCCTATAATATTTTTTCGCTTATATCTTCCATGTACAGACAGCGACTCGTTACGTTTTTATTATATGTATAGATAGATATAAATATTTTGTAAAATGAAAGTAAAATTTAATAGTCACGCCCAAAACAATCAATACAGAACAGCCTAGTCCAAAATAGGTATAAAAGGCAACAAACAGGCAAAAGTGTGAATTTTAATTAATTCAAGCGACGGTCGGTCGACTCGCATTAAACGCTCGGCACAAATAAATAAATATCGTGGACCCAAATTTACATTCTTTACCCACTGTACGAAGGTTAAGTAAAAAGAACATTTTTATAGTGATAAATATATAACTTGGATTGGAAAACAAAGAAAGAAATGTTGACATTGTGGCTTATATTATCTGTAATTGGATAGTTAATTTAACTATTCTGTTTTCAATATTATTGGAACAGGTTTGATTTAAAAATTAAGGTCCGTTTATTAATAAAAAAACAAAAGCACTCCTTAAATCCAGCGCTAATCGTTTCATACCAATGATTTAAAGAACAAGCAAGCAGCAGTATTTAAATAAAGAAATTCTTCCTTTTAATTGTGGAATCTGTAGCGGAAATTCGTAGCGCATCAAAGGAGCTATAGAGTGCTACGAGTTACGACGTAGCCTTCTACAAATATTAGGTTAATTTGTGTACAGTTCTATGTAATTGTCTTATGAAGTGACTTAAATAAATTCGTAGAAACAGCTTTTGTTTTGAGATACAATGGAAAACAAATACTAACTTCTCTTACATTACATTTAAACTAGATGTGGTTGACGTTAAATATTAAATCGATATAAATATAACCTAAAACTCTTTCTACTTATAGGAAAATCACAGCATACATATTACTGAGTAGAATGCAACTACATAATAATAACTTTGCATAAATTGTTCTTTTTATTACTTTAAAATTTCTGAACCAAAAAAAACATATCGCATAGTTGGTAAAGTAAATAAGGATGTCGGTATGTCAACCTCCATTAGGCACCTCATGTGAGCGACACCTTTGTGTGTGACAGAAAAACGACGGGACTTTCCATTATACAAACCTTTTAAACATTGCTTTTAAGTACTATGATGAAAGTCAACATTTTTACAATGTTTTGTTTAAACATGTAGCAAAAAATTCGTAGCAAGTCAAAGGATCCGCTACGAGACGGGTATAACGCTTTCTATAAAAATATAAATAATTTTAAAAATTTAAACAAACTTCGTAGTGCATCGAAAGATCCGCTACAAGATACTTATTATGTTCAAATAAAAATTTATAACTTAAGAACAGACAACGCCATTAAGTATTGTTTGCGGAGTCGAAATTTTAAGAATCAATCATATTTGTCGCCAATCTCGTAGCGCATCGAAGGATCGGCTACGAAATGACGAATTAAAGTCAAACGTCGCTTTGTATTTTTTATGTAATTGTAAATAATTAACTCAAACTAAAATATGATGGATATATTAAGAAACTAGCTGTGCCAGCGACTTCGCCCGCGTAGAAAAGTGACTTTGGGCAGCATTTTTGAAAATGCCTAACCCGCGCCAACAAACGTTCAGCGAGTTCAACGTGATTTTTTAAATTGCCATAACTTTTTTATTTATTACCCGATTGATATGAATTGAACACTAAATGTTAAGTGAAGCTTACCACAATGTATCATTCAAAATTCCATCTAGATAGGAAGCCGTTTCTGAGATTGGCGTGCACAAACCAAAAAGTTAATAAAGATCTATAATATTTTTTCTCATATATCTTCCATATACAGACAGCGACTCGTTACATTTTTATTATATGTATAGAAGATGTATAGATGAAGTAAAATAATTTTATGCGCTAAGACGTAACCTTTGAATACGAATTGATTGTAAAAGTAACTGTCCGATTTAAAATAAAAAAAAATAATAGTATTTGTTAATGTACTGAATAGTTTTGTTACCGCAGCGCATAGTGAGTTGAGCACATTACGGTGTTGGTATGTCGACCTCCATTAAGCACCTCATGCGAGCCGCAACACCTTTATATGTGACAGAAAAACGACCGGAGTATTTCAATTAGGTATAAAAACCTTGAATATTTTTATGGCCTACAAACTGGGAAGGTTTTTTTTTCGATACATTGAATTTTTATATAGTGTTAACAAACTTATAAATACAGTACATCTTGAAATTATCTATAATAACAATTAACTAATTAATATTTTATGTCCAAGATTTACAAACGCTTTGAATTACTATGTCATATAACTCAACAGTTCACTCATTCAATAATTCAGAGCTAACAAACCAGTTAAAAACTAAGAGTAATGTTTTGTCATTTCAAATTCTAAATACGGGAATAAGCTGAGGTACTTCTAACGGTAAGAAAATGCCTTACCTACGTGCCATTGAAATCTGAAAACTTAAGTCTTAGTCAAACATATTATTTATTCAGCTAGGATACATATAGTAACAATTTGAAATCGTCACGTCAATCGCCGTGTCACGAAACATAAGATTTACCACCGGATCGGAAGGTTTCTACGGAGAAAAGCCTGATTGTTTTATAGCGATACAAAAGATAGTATTAAAGGAAAAAATGAGCCTCTAGTGCTTTTGTTTACTGAACGAAACGCAATAAATTTTGTAACGGGACAACATTAATTGACGCTGGTTTTCAATCCCAGAGTGGTACTACCCCGAACAAGTAACGGCATTGATGTACCCAACCAAAAAACTTCGCTTAGCAATAAGTATACAAACTAAACGTTGGCAAATTTTTAATAAATACTCATAAAAGTAATTAACGATAATTAAAACCTCTTTTAAAAATGCTTAGATATAAAGTTAACAAGCACTTGGACCTCTTTTAATTGATTTTAGCCCGAAGGCTTTAATTTAAAACCCAGGCCTTAGAATGTCATCGACCCTTTTAAAGCGTGCTTATACATGTATACTTTCTATTAAGGCTTTAATGATGTAGCCATTAAATTTTAAGTACTGTGGTATTATTATGTACCTAACGATATTGCGAACCATTGCTGGATTAGTATTAGATCGTTATTTTTCTATAAATTCTATTTACATAGTATAAAACTATGTCGCTTTCTTTCGTCTGTCCCTATGCAAGTCTAACAGTAATACATAATCCAGCGCTTTTAAAATACCCTTCAATCCTATATACTCAATACGATCTTAACGTCATCTTAATTTACTCACACCTCTGTAATTAATTGGATCAGAACTCTCTCACCTTCTTCATAAACAGAGACACGAACTGACAAACCCATTTATTTCTACGTTAAATACATATACCACCATAAAAGTTAAATACATATACGCCGCGTCCCGTGTTTTTACCCGTATTAATGCATGTATTATACACTTAAACCTTCCCCTTGAAAAAAAAATCGCTTGGTTGCGTAGTTTTAAAGATTCATACTGTCAGATAGAATTAGAAACTATTATGAACGCGTTTATTATAGAAAAAAAAACTTTTTAGACCTAAAATATTTCGTTAAAAGTCGAAAAAATACGTAACGCGATGAAAAAACAACACGAACGCTTGTATTCAACAGTGAACCATCAACGACAATTAACTTTACATATTTTTATAAGTTTTGAAATAAAGAATTTATTAAGCAACATACGAAAAATATATCGTAAGTACAATTATTAATATATCGATAGAATTAAATGATTAGAGAATATTTAAATAATTATTTAATTAAAAAATATGTACTATCCCTAGGATATTTCCTATACGCTAAAATAAAGCTCAAAATCTTATGTTTATGTCACATCCTCGGTACTATAGTTTTATTATATATTATATCTAAGATAAGTCTCTCGGAGATGCTTTACTATAAGATATAAAGGATGAAGAATATGTGATGTTATAACCTCGTAACCTCGCATTCTTATAGACATCAAAGCTGATACGAAATATTAGACTTTATAAAATACTGAAATTTTCACGTGGACTTTACTAATGTCACATCTTTCTTGATGGAACGTTCTACAAATATTTTTAAGACAGTATTTTTACCAATTTTAATATGCATGTTAGGTTTATTGGCTACTTCTCTTTTTAAAAACTCTTTTCTTTAGGTTCTTAGTTTTTCCAAATCGCCGATTACTAGTGACCCGTCTAGATTGCTAATTCACAAACAAAAGGTCTGCAAAGGTCAACTCGGCACGAGAGAGCACAGCTGACTGATCTCTGTGACCTAATGCCACCTATTTATATGTGCATCCTTGGCGAATCATAATCGATACATTATAATCTTCTTGGGATCTTCGATTTAATTTGTTAGTGGCCAGCATTTTTTTTTCTTTTTATTGAGATGTCTGAAGTCTTAAATTTTCTGTTTGTAAAACCTCGTTCTTAATTTGAATCTGATGATCTCTTTATGTTGTGTTATATCCGATTATAATCGATGCAATGTCACCTTCTTTGGAATCTACGATTTTAATTTGTTATTGGCCAGTATTTTTATATCAGCAATGTTTCGAATGGCCCTTATCTTTATTTAAACACGTCTATGGCACAGCTTACTGATCTCTGTCACCTAATGCCACTTATTATTTGTGCATCCATTTAGTAATTAATACATTATACCTTTGGGATCATGGGTTTTGATTTGAGAGTAGTCATCATTTTGTTGTTATTAATTTTAATCTCGGCAACTTTTCACTGCTGTTCAATTGTAGCCTCAATTGAAGTCTTTTATTTTAATAAATAAATGGCCAGTATTTTCATTGTCTTTGATGATATTATAAACAAATTGGAATGGAGAATAAACATTCTTTATTCGAATCTATATGCAGTGCTTCTGACTGATCTCACTGACGTAATGCACCTATTTATATTATGTTCATCCTTGGCCAATCAATTATCAATACATTATAACCTCCTTTGAGATGGTGGTTCGATTTATTAGTGGCCAGTTCATATCTTACAATAAAAAAATAAATCGCCAAATGTGTTAAAAAAGAGCTGAATTTGATTTCAATAAATCCATTTTATATTTTTCCAAGAAGTACGAGAATTCTTAAGTTGAGAAAAAGTGGTAGATGTAAGGAATAAGGTAGGATAGGTATGTTGTTGAAATCGCATCGGGCCATTATATATATTTATAAGTATTGTCTATAATATGCTAGGAATATTAATTCATTCAAAGTCAAGGTTAAAAGTTCTTTATTCATCGAAACAAAGAGTTCATAGATTTGTCTACGTTCGCTTCGAAGCACTATTGAGTTGCCGTACAATTGGTTTCATTAGATCAATTGGAGCAAATTTCGTCACAACCTTTTTTACATTTAAACAAACACAAATGGTTTATTGCATAGACCACTTATAACTGTCGTATTAAATGTATTGTTTGATAATAACAATTGCCGAATGTCATCTGGATTTCGTTCAGCAAAATAACACTAATAAATACCCACAACAATAAAATTGTCTCCACGAAATTACAAACTATAATTCAAACTTATCTAAACATAGCTACAAATAATTGGGCGTGAATTTTGCATAATTCAAAGTGAGGTCTAATCTTAGTTTCGCATCTTAACTGGATATAGCCTTTGAAACTTAATATCGGAGTCCCAATAAATATTTACTCTCCCAGGATCCTATTAGGAGACAAACATTATACAGGTTTATTAAGTTTGACAGTTTGACATAACAGATAACAGTGACAACTGACAAGTTGTACAAGACAGATATTGTCTATAAAAAACGCGGGAACTTGCTGTAATTGGAACTTCTGACGGCCGCCATATTGGATTGGACGATGACTGGGTTTTGTGAAATTCTAATTTCAAATTTTGTATTTTTCTTTTTATGTGCATACCATGTTTAAATTGAGAATGTGTTATACTATCGTTTTAAATTTTCGGATTTAGTATTTTTGATTGTAGGTACACAAATTTTATATCTTGAAGAAACCAAAAAAAATTGTGACTTGGACGTATTGTCAGTAGAGTATTCTTTTACCGATTAAAGGTATTTAAAGTAATTATGAATTATCGTTTAATATGATTTTATTGTACTTCCCTATTTAATATGTTTGTCTTGTAAAAACTATTTTTCTGCAAATTTATACACTATTTAATTATACTTAAAAAATCAAAAAAATAATTATTCAAGTAACTTTTCACATTAAAACAATTTAGAGCCTAACACTCATTTCATGGTCCAAGACCACTTTCCATTTTCCACCAATAAAAAAAACAACCAACATACATACCTATATCCCTACATTATTATCCCTAATTCAATCATATTATTGTAAACCCGTAGCAAGAACAATATTTTTATCCGGCAATATTATGTTGTCACACAAATAGCTTAAGCCCCATACAGCCTCCATACCTCCCTACACCGATCACCTATTCCTCGATATATTTACGATACACAACTGCTCACGATAATCCACCGTCTTCAGTAACTATTGCAGTAATCCCGCATCGGCGTGTCACGCCTGTGACAGAGACAAATGACATATGTAATATGATACACGATGCTTTATCTCTTTTTAACCTCACCTTACAATAGGGCTGTCAATAATGTCTTATTTCTACTAATATTATGTGGAAGGAACTATGTATTTCGTCTATGTAATTATTACACACTATGGAGTCGATTTTAATTGCGTTTTGTACAGAGATAGCCTAGACATATCTAAGGAAAACACATAGGCTTCAATCGCAAAAATATCGTTATTTGAAATAAATCACGCACTGCAGTTAAAGTATGTAAGACGTTGTTTTATAGTATAAAATTTAAAATGAAATCCTGAAAAATAAAATGTAAACAAAAGCAACTTTGTCAATCTGTTACAAATATACAATATTTACCCAGGTATTACAGCTCATAAAAATATCGAATTTAATCGTATCGATAATATATCTGATGGCAACCCTACCAAGTCGTTACGGGGTTATTTGTGGAGGTATTACTATGTCCAAAAATACAGCTAGACAGTGATCGAACAAGTACAGGTTCATCCTCAATCATGGGTATGACAAGTTTTCTTTTTAGAGGACTTTTAAGGGATTTGCTGGCTTCGTAGTGGAGAAAATACTATGAGTATGAAGAAAATTCTTTGGAAATGGAGAATGAATAAATGTTACGAACTGATTGTCTGATGATTCTAAGGTATTAAGTATCCCCTTATGTTGTAAATATTTCTAGAAATTCTTCCTAAGAAGTCAAAGAAACGATTCGCTTATTAATAATTAATCTCAGCTTAGAGTTTAGACTAACTGTTTTTAAGAAAACCCAAATATATCTAACTGCCTTCAAGAAGTCTGTGACTCTGTTATGAAGGATGGATGTATGTATGGATGTATGTTACACTTTTACGCAAAACTATTGGAACTTAACAAAGCCTGAAATAATACGCCCTACACTCCGTCTCTGAATTACCAGGGCAACATAAACTACTAAGATTCACATAAAGACTGTAAATGTATTAAACCAACCAAGTAAATAAATCCTCCGATAACAGTACATATCCCGTAGTCATTATTCAAAGTTATTTTTCTCCTTTATCGTTTCATAACGCAGAGCTGGACTGGATTAAAGTTTTTATAGTTACTCTAATTAGCCTAGACTCGCTGTAACCACATTTTACACTATATTTTAGTACGAAATAAAGTTTTAGTAACAAACAGTATTAACTTTAGTTCTAACATAACTTTTTAAGTAATCTTAACTCATTTTATTTATATGAGATTTTCTTTATCGTGGTCGTGAGTTCGATCTCCTCACAGGAAAAATTATATTTGTAATTTACATTTGTATTTTTCGGACTGGGTGTTGCTATGTATTGTATGTATGAATTTACAAAATAACAGGGTGTCTATGTAATTTATCCGTTATCTAGTTGCCATAACACAAGCTCTGCTTGCCGTGGGATAAGATGGAATTGTGTATAAGTGTCCTGAAATATTTATATACGAGTTTAAAATCATGAATTCTCATAAAGACAGAAAGTCACTTACATGAGAACATTAGAAAAGATACATTTTGTGAACTATTTTAACCGTCGACTTACTCTAAGTATAATATAAAACACAACAACAACAACAATCTTTGCACAGGTAGGTATGGAGCATTTAACCATAGTGATTCATCTAATATATACTAATCATTAATACATACATAGTATAAAACAGTTGAAATTAATAAATACGTCAAATGAAACATACTTGTGGTGCCATCTAGTAGTGGTATAATTGCAAACATTGATCGATTGTTTGGCCATTTTGTTCTTGTGCATATTTGACAAATGAAGACAGTTGTCATTAGGGTTTATACTAAATCAACGTGTTTTATTAAAAACAAAGTCTCTTCTTCTGTCTGGGACGGGCCTGATCTACATAAATATGTTTAAATTTTTTAAACAGTTCAGTTCGGTCCCCTAAATTATAAAATGTACCGGGGGTTGTAATTTACCGGGGGTAGGTTTCTTTCGCAGGAGGCCGACTGGGTGCGTACCCCCACAGTGCCAGACATTCTACCGCCTGAACAGTGATGTGAAAATGTCACTGTGCTCCGGTCTGAAGGGCACTGTAGCCAGCGAGATTACTGAGCTAATGAGTCTTAACATCTGATGACTCAAAGTGGGGAGCGTCGGTGTAGTGCAACCCCTGCCCGGAGTTGGGCTTTATAGCAGTTCCGGTTAGCACTGCATTGGCTATGGGCTGGCGTTACTCTTACCATCAGGAGTGTGACGAGTCCAGCTAGTCTCCCCTCTTCATATTATAAAAAAATGTCAACAACTATAGCTATACAATATTAGTATAAACAGATTACCTCCGTAACAACATAACACGAATAATAATTTGCCTAAAGAAAAATTCACAAATTCTCCTTTTGTTTAACAAAGCCGAGAGCACCTGTATGAAAGTTGAGCAGCTCCAAGTGAAAACAGAAAACAAAGGCACTGAATATAAAAGACACGGAATTAAATAAGCTCTCTGTTAGTAAAACTGTGTGAATATGTAAGCTTACAATTTTATAAGGCGTTTTATATTTATTTGTGAAAGTAGTCCGATACGTTACGACCGCAACACGGTATGGTAAGGCGGAACACAGTGTGGTTACCGGTGGTACAAGTGGTCTCCGAGGTGCAAGGATATCTTATAAGGATTTCCCCACTATAAAAAATAATTGTAAATGATAACCTTTATCAGAAGAATGCTTCAAAAAATTTTGATGAAATTTTATAACGGGAGGCAGTGGCTTCTCATTATTTGAGCATTTTATCAACATATAAGGAATTATACAGGTGGAAATAGAAATGACAATTTTATAGAGATTTTCGCTATTGTTAAGGTTAAAAATGACAACTAGAACATTGAATAAAAAAGCGAGTAATTAAATATTCAGTTTCTTTTTTAAGATTTCAAATAAGATAAATTTCTTTGATTTTCTGACAGATCAACAGATGAAAATGTCGAAACGTCAAAATGATTCAAGTAATATTATCTTCAAATTGAAATGTCAGTTTTTGACAGCGTGATATTAAAAACGTGTTTTTATATTAAAAGCAAACTGTTTCCCGCGATTTTACTTGTACAAACCATTCAATATTTTTAGATTAGTAAATTGTTTTTTCGGGGGAAAAATATCCTACGCAGAAGGGTATTTTGTGCCGAATAAAACCCCCCGATGTGTCTTCCAATACCTCGATGCTTACTAAATATCTTCACTCGTAAAATCATCAAAATATGTTCAGTAGATTCAACGATTTACATACTTTAGACTCACACATTTACATTACACACACACATTACTGTAAAGTGAAAATATCATTAGAAACACTGGTTACCTTTGTATGTCATTAGGGGATTAATAATTCCGTAGAAACTCGACAGTATCTTGCTATTACCCGGCCAATTTGAGGTGATTACCGTGTGCATTAATAATGTATTCACTGTCTGTGCTTTCTAAATGTTCCTTTTATTTTGTATAGAAAATTTGCAAGACGGTTTTCCTTAACAGTGTAAAATGTTTAATACTTATATTGAATTTACTTAAATTAGCCAAGAACGAAGTTTTATTTGCGGAGTTAAGGTTCCGTACATTAACTTATCCATGTAAAGAAATATACATATTTTTCTTATGTTTGTCGATTTTGACCACCAAAATTTTCCCAATGATCCAAGACTTAAATATAAATTTGAATTGATATTTTACGCTCATAAATATATTACATCTAGTACTTCGTAAAACCTACAACCCAGAAAGATACAAATCTACATTTCAAATATTTTCTACTATTAGGATTGAACCAATAACCTTTGGCGAAGAAGGCAGTCGCGATACCATTGCACCAACCCGTAAAACCTTAATAATAGTTCTCTGGACTATATTTCTAACAAAACTTACCGTTTCTAATATGAGTACCGTCGAGAACACGTACCTAACTACTAACATTAGGTAAATAGCTACAAACAAGAGAATTTATGCAAAAAGTTGGAAAACCTTAATTAAATTAACCGAAACTGGGGCAGTTGAAGTTAATATGAGATGGGTTTTCTAGGCAGTTTCAGTTCGGACTAGTTTAGGAACTAATCTTTGGTCTAATTGCATTCACGCATAGTGGAATGCTTAGATAGACCTCTTGATGTTCCTGCTCGCCTGGTAGCTAAAATTCTTGATTCCTTTTTACTTAATATAATGTTTAAGCTAACAACTTTATTATTTACTAGCTGTTGCTCACGACTTCGTCCCCGTCGGATCTATTTCTATTATTATGTTATAGTGAGTCAATCTTAGAAGATAGACATATACTGTCGCGGACTTTTTTTTAGATCATTTAAAGAGGAATA
>DWAJ01005404.1:0-11557 GCA_018238005.1 Eurema mandarina | reverse complement strand
AGCTGACCCGTGCCCACTTCGTTGGGCATAATGTTTATCCTTTTCGGTTTTTTATATAGCCTATGACATTCACCAATAATGTGGCTTTCTATTGGTGAAAGAATTTGTAAAATCGGTTCAGTTGATCCCGAGATTTCCCCTTACAATTCAACAAACAAACAAACTTTACCTCTTTATATTATTAGTATAGATTACATAAATACAACACGTTGTATACAACGTTAGAGGTGTAATGCCTTCTTTATTACGGGAAATAAGATTTCCGTGGAGGATTAGCGTGGGAGGCGATTACAGCTGGGCTCCTCACTTTGTCGTCTTATTGACATAATGTAGTAAATAATTCATGACTAGCAGTGCCCCGTGGTTTTACCCGCGTATTTACCGTTCCCGGGGCAATACTGGGATATAAAGTATTCTATCTATTAATCGAGGTAATAACCTATCTAAATATCGGTCCAACAGTTTTTGCGTGAAAGGATAAAAAAACATACAGATGCTCTCACTTTCTTTTATTTGTAATATTAGTAGGATTTATTATATTAGTAGCAGTAGGATAGGATTCAACTAGCGACCCGCCCCGGCTTCTCTTGAATATAATATACGTGTATTATACATATAAACCTTCCTTTTGAAATGAAATGAATTGATCCAACTTAAAAGATAGGATAGCTTACATACCGGTATTGCCCCGGGAACGGGAATTACGCGGGTAAAACCGCGGGACACAGCTAGTAAAGTATAAAAAATAGTTTATTAAAACCAATATTGAAACTTGAAGCAATATTTCCTAGTATCCGGCCGTGTAAGATAAAAGGATTTTGATATATAAATAGTTTGGAAACGAGGGCCGTTAAGTTTTTATGTCTGTCTGTACATGGGTATGCTGTTACGGTCACATCTCGGTAATGTGTCGTGGACTGTACTCGTAGTATAATTATACTATACGATCTAAAAATACCTCAATAGGTTTTTACATTGTATAGTATAAATATATGATAGTATACAAGTACAAAATATATAGTATACTTATATTTATACTACAAGATTTAGAAATACAGTAATAAGTTTTTTTAATGTTATAGTATAAATGTAGTTATAGTATACTAGTACAAAGAGATTACATTATAAGTGTAGTATGTTATGCTATAATAGTATACTATACTTCTAACCAACTGTGTTGTTTACGGTTATATCTTTATTCCAAAGCCTTAGCTTTAAAAATATAGATATTTTTTACATTCAGTAGTGGAGGAATAATTCCATTATACATTGATTTGTTACTTCTCAAGGAATTAGCGGTTTTACTTGAACAAATTTCAGTTTTTTTAATACATTATTTTCCACCAATCTATTTATATGTTAAAACCACATGAATACTTATGCAGTAGTTGACTAACGCAAAAACATGTATTAGGTGGAAACTTAAAATTAAAATATTATAAAATTTATATGTTAGGTATGTTATAATATCTAATATAAAATTATTATACAATTCTAAGGAAGTGTTATTTATTCATGTAGGTTATTATACGTGTATATTATTTTAAAGTATAATAATATTATTATATAAAAGTTATATTAAACTATTTTAGGCATGAATTATTAATTTATTTTTCTTTATAATTATTTCTTAAACAAAGTTCCCAAATATTCTTCAACCTTACCAAGAATTTAAATACCTTTTCAGTTACTTCTTAAAAGGCAATTTTTTTCTGTTATTTTTTATTAAATATATTTTATTTATTTGTTTTCAGGAGCTGTTTTAACTTCGGTTTAGTTTTCTGCGAGTTAATTAAGTTTCCTTCATGGTAGCTAATTGTGAGTTATTTTTATTTTGCTTTATTTTTTTTTAATTGGGCCTTTTTATTTTTGTGTTTGCTACCAGTGACTTAATTTTAAATTTTATTACCTGTAACAAAAATGCATTTAAAGTGATTATTATGAAATTGTATCAGTTTATTTTTCATTTTCTGATTAGTTTTTTTTTTAATATATTTATTTTATTTTTTAATAAGTAATGTGGGTTAAAAAAACTTTCTATTACTTTTAACTCTAAAATATTTATAAGGCTGAAAGTTTCGTGAATGTATAGCCGGTTTTTAAAAGTGAAAAAGAGTCACCATCTTCCATAGTTGGTGTTTAAAAATGGGATTGGTTAGCTCTTAATATACTAACATAATTACATCAAAATCGGTTCGATGGGGTGAGGTACCTAAGAAAGTGGAACAGACGTACAAACAGAGACTTCTATAATGAGAGTATATAGTGATATATAGTAGGGATATATTTTATATAACTATATAACTATATTATAATATATAGTTTTACCCGCGTAGTTCCGGTTCCCGGGGCAATACCGGGATAAAAAATAAATCGGCCCAGGCGTTTTGCCGTGAAAGAAAGATAAAATACAGAAACACTTTTCCATTTATAAAATTAGTATGGATCTAATATAACAAAAATGATACCGATGTAACACAAAACGCCAGGTTTCAGCCAACTAAATATTAAATAACCGGGTCGATATTCGATACCCATTATTTGTACCTGCCTTGACCGCCATACAATTCAGGACAACGCCTACACATTGAAAACATATATCATTAATACACACATACGCATATCGATGTATGGAATTAATTGATTTTTGGGTGGACTATAGTTTTCAATAAACTTCAAAGGACTGAAAAGACTTCTTAATTCGACCGCATTTTTCTTCAAAGTGTATTTGCGGATGATTTTGTTGATAATAGATAACACTCAAGTAAGTTATGTTTACGTAACGGCTTACGGGTTTTAGCTTTCATGGTAAAAATACGAGAAGACATAAAAAACTATTTAAATATATTTTATACTTCAATATAATTCAAAATAACTATACAAAATTTGAATTCATTCAAAAATGGTTCAAGTACAAAATTTACTTTTATTTCCGTTAAATGTTTTAATCACTGTCATCGTCTGTTTTAGGAGCCACTGAAAATCAGCGTTGGGCCTGTTCGCAACTTCAACAGATTCTGAGTGGCATTCCTTTTCCAAAGGAAAACTGTCGTTTTTCTCTTCTCCTACCTGTGTTTGTTATTTGCTCACTTGTCAAGTGTGTATTGTTATATCTTTCAAATGTACTCGGGAGTAAATGTTTCTTTCTTTCCTTCAATCCATACTAATATTATAAATGTGAAAGTGTGTTTGTTTGTTTGTTTGTTTGTTTGTCCTTCCTTCACGCCGTAGCTAAGCAATCAATCGACCAGATTTTTGGCATACAGTTAGTTGAAAAGATGGAGAGTAACATAGTCTACTTATTAACTGGAAAACGGGGTTATAAGGGAGGAAGGGGGGGCCAAAGTTTATATGAAAGTCCACGCGGACGGAGTCGCAGGCAACAGCTAGTCAAATAATAAAACAAACAAAAGTATCCTTCTCTTTATATCTCAAAGCCAAGTTGATCCAATATTTTAGGCGTATAGTAAGTAGATTGAATTAGTTGTTTCGCGAGCGAGCTGCGTACGACATTTGGGAGAACGCCTAGTGCCTACGAATCGGGATTAAAAGAAACAGCTAAATTATATTAGCTTCTGAAGTTCTTTATTCAGGAGCCTTTTATTTGTATTACATTGTAGCATAAATTCTAAGAGCTAGTTTATAAATAGAAGGAATCTCTCGATAACTTTGAACTTCAAAAGTAGTGTTGAACAATGATGAGTATCGTACTGACGAATGATAAATGATTTTAATGAATTTGAAGAATCTAACGTTTTCTCAATAAGTAGGTATGTTGTTGTTGACGATTTGACGTAGAACCCAGTTTTAAGCTTTTAAACTTTTGGTCACAAAAGACGTGGATTTTTAGATGTGTTTAATGAAGCGGTAAGTCACATTAACAATCTGTGGATGGTCTACAATTACGCACATATATTATCTGTAGGTGACAACAATATGACAGTGACATAATATAAACTTGAACTAACAAACACGAATAATAGAGAACTGACATGACTATAGAAGATTCTAGAAGAAAATTGAAACAGTTCAAAGAATTAACAGATACATCCTGATGGTAGAATCCTTATTGATTTACTTATGCATTTCACTAGATGCCAAAACTTGTTGCGTAGAAGAATAAACAGAACAAAAAACGACATTACATCAAAACCTTCAAAGTGGTATTACGAGTATTAGATGCAAAGTGAATCATAAGGTCTTTTCATTTGTATACCCATAAACGAAATGTTAGATGATACAGCGCTTCTTTCAACATCTCTTGTTCAGTTGAAGAGTTTGCTCTTTATCGTGATTTAGATTCAAAAGAATATGCCAATACGAATATACGTTTTGTTATCGAGTTTGAAGGCTCCACGTTGCCATGGCAACTCAGAACCTTCAAAAGCTTTCATGCTTCAAGGCTATTTCGATTTTAAAATGGAAAATTCGTGATTCGTGATACGGATATATGTATGTACTACACGTTTTTATCTATGTAGTTACAATTTTCGTGATCTATCAGCAATTTCAACCAAATTTAAAAAATACATTCAGGAGTTGGATTGTAACAAAAATCCATGCCACTTTTTCTATAATTCATTGATGATGGTGCATTACTTTAAGCTTAAAAGGCCTAAAAAGGTAGAAAAATAAATCAAATACCAATTTCGCATTTTTAATATAAAATAAGTATGTGACTCATTATATGAGAGTTAAGGCGGATTTCTTGAGAAAATGCTCAAAGGAATAATACGATCAGGGTGTTAGAGCAGCCGGTTGCTATGACGACGCTTCCGAGAATTTCAAGGTCAGATGCGCTGCGTAGTTGAATATTTCTCTACCCTATTTATTCGTAAGGCACCCTTATTTATTATTATGGACTCGTATCTACAAGGGGCCAGTAGACTTTGTGGTAGACTGGATTATAGTTATACTCAATGAAGAGATATACATTCATTGCTTTGGACACTATATTGTTATGCGTAGTATAACATATATTATTCAATTTAACCGTGTACCAGTAAATCTTTTATTTATTACTAAATTCGAAAACATTTTAAATGGTCTTAAGATTTCTTTTTGTTCGCAATTGATGCTATTATGACTGTTTGTTTTCCGAAGAAATAAAAATAAAATAAAATAAATAAATATTGTTTTTGGTGTAATATTTTATTTTAAATTATATCACTCACGTATAGACTCAGATACAGAACCAGACTTCATGACTTTTTTTTGCCAACAAGGACATGCCGAAAAATGTTTAAGGCTATCCTGAATGTCAAATGTCAATTCAGATACAAAGTGAGTACCAATATTATTTTTAACATAACAATTAAGAGTAATATTCAAATTGTAATTTAAGAAGAAGGTGCTTAAAACTTCTTAAACAATTTCATTGTTAGTCTTCGAAAGTTTAAAAATATTTTAAATGGGCAATCATCAACAATGCGAATGAATCCATAACATACAAACAAACGCTATGACGTAGTACAAGTATTCCATATAAATGCAGTTGGTAGTGTTTTCAGTTATACTATTGCACAATTGTGTACATCTTAATTTGGTTGCCTTTTCACAAATGTTTTACTAACAACTTAAATTCCTGTTTTACATCCAAATACGTCACAACTCACAGCTTGTATCATCCACATCATTTTGACAGATGGCAGTCGAGTTAATTGTATTTTAAAAGAAAATTTTTGCTACGCACCTCCTTGTAGAAATAGCTCACTGATGCGGCATTTCCTATCCAATATGACTTGGGTGCTTCAAGAAGAGATTGTTCTTTTTAAAAGGCTGGACACCTCTAAGAGTCCAGTGACGGTCGATGACCACTTTCTTTCAGATTTTAAGACGTTTGGCACCTAATATAATTAAAAAATTGAATATGATTCTTTAGACCTGTTTAAAAGTCTTCAATGATATAGGCTAATGAACAATTCATCAGATTTTCCAGGTAAAAGGTTATTCACCTAACCTTTGCGTATATTCGATCCTGTCGAAATCCTGTTTCAATTAAAGGGCAACAAACTCTTGTATGGAGTAATCATATCAATTTTATTTTAATTTATATTACACGTGTTGGAGATATGATTTCAGGATGTATATAGAGTGATTTGAAATGATGTGATATTAAAATTATAACTTTTTATGGTTTTATTAGCTACGTTTCGCAGTTTCCCCTGAGGACGGACTACCTCTACTACTATTCTAGATATATTTCAATATCCAACTCGTAGTATGTACAGCCGCATATAAAAAACTCTTCAAACTTTTAAATGAGTAATAAATGTTTCTATTATCGTGTAAATCAAGTCGTAACTTTTATATTGGAGTAGGTTGGATTCATAAATTAATTCTATTTTATTAATTTTAATTAATTAAATATTTTAAGGAAAGGGCTATACATAGGTAATAATATATTTCCTTCTGATTTATGATTGAACGCTATTGTTAAACTTATAAACGTTACAATGTTTCACAAATTAGAAATCAGATACGCAAATAAAAAACTAAGACGTGCCGGATAAAAATCTTCGGAATATTTCAAGTAATTAAGTGGTTCTTAAGATTTTTATATCGCCTGACGTAACGACCGAGTGAGAAGCAGCATTAACCCAGTTTCGAATGAATAAAAATTCATTCACATTTTACGTCAAGACTAGCTTTTGCTTGCGACTTCGTCCCCGTTGATTTCTACTGAAGTACGATTTAAAAGTATGGACTTCTAAAAATAATAAAATATTTTATTAGGAAATTATTTTTTTGCTACAATTTTTGATTATGCTTCGCTCCTATGAGTCAAATTAGGAAGCTTAAAAGCCTTCCTTTTCACAAATAGACTGTTCATTACGAAAATACTTTTGAAATCAATCCAGTTATTGCTAAATTGCTAAGATACGCGCGTTCAAAAGAAACAAACAAAAAACTCTCCAACTTTGTATATTGTGTGTGAGTGTGTCTCACGATAGACGCG
Organism: Eurema mandarina; assembly: GCA_018238005.1. Taxonomy (NCBI): domain Eukaryota; kingdom Metazoa; phylum Arthropoda; class Insecta; order Lepidoptera; family Pieridae; genus Eurema; species Eurema mandarina. The sequence goes on along the minus strand of DWAJ01005404.1, from coordinate 4,599 downwards.
TGCGATTTCAATTTTACGAGTTGCTCTGATAAATTATTTTGTACGCATTTTTATTGAACACCTCGGGCTTGGGATCGGGCGGCAAAGATACACGGTTTGAAGGAAGATTTACATATTTAAGCCGCCTCGATGAATATTTTAATTCCATTCGTTCTATTGGTTTATAGGACATGGATTATTTAAATATTAAAGTACATTAGTATAAGTCTGTCTGACTGTGACAGACGATTTGATGCTAATTTTATTGTGGTTTTTAAAAATTTCGCAAACCATAGCAATACTTTAATAAACTAATCATTTAGCTGTTTTGTATTTTATTAACATTTACATTGTTTTTAATTTTGGAATAATGAAAACTAAAATATTAGATATAGGAAGCAAATGAGCAGGTAAGCCACCTGACGGAAAGTGGTCCTCAACGAACATGAACACTCGCGGACCTTGACACCTCTAGATTGGGTTGTATAGCTATTAAATTAGATCATATACTTTTTATCTGAAACACGCAAACTGTAATACCTTATAAAAAGTGGACAAACCAATAGTATCATGAAGTTACTATCCAAGAACTACTATCTGGAGTAAATCCAAATTAACCGAACTAAACACGTGTGTCAGATGACCTCAGTTAACTCAGCCGTACTTAAATAACTTAAAACGGCAAAGTTAAGTGCAATTTTCACGTCCTTGACTCCAGTTTCAGTTGAACATTCCAATTAAAACGAGCACTTTGCTTGTTGAATATTTTGTTACTCGATAGCTTTGGGAATAAAGTGAGCTGGTTCAGTTAAAATTAAATTTCAAATTCAATTGAAAGCGATTGGGGAAATCAAAGTGGAGATTATGTTGGATATTGGAGTCTCAGCCATTTGAAGTATTTGTTTTGTTTAGTGTAGGTGTTTAATATAATTTGTGGTCGATTGCCTCGTCCTCTCGAGTCCTCCTTTCGTAACGGCGCGCGATGAAACACCAGTGAGTTTAAGACGGTATGGCACCATTTGGTGCGAGTCCGATATAACCGCCTCCTTCTCCTTTGACGACGTGGTATCTGCAATAGGGTTTCTCCCTGGTAGAAAAAAGAAAAAAAGGCGTTTAATATAACAGCACTAAGCAAGTCCAATCTCCAGGTCCGTCCAAATAATATAGGTGTGTTTTTGTGACTTCTAGATTTAGATAAAAATGTATGAACCTGCAAGATCGATGAGGACTTTTGAGCATTCCTGCTATCCCTAACTTTTGCGTCATTTATGGGAATTTAGCTGGGAACTTTTGCACCAGTAACTATTTATATGATAAAGGAGTTAATAATTAATAATTAATTCAACAGACATTAGGCTCTATAAAACGAGGTCATACTTGTAAAACCTTCAAATTTGAACCATTTAACCTCTTTGCTTGTTACATCGCTTATAAAACTAACATAACGGCCTTCGCTATATAATAGCACGATAAATCCTGTGCTGGTCCGGAAATTGCACCCCAGAGGACTGACCCCGAGTAATTGTTCCGAAATGACACGACTTTTGTAAAGCATTGTTGCGTGCCACCGTTCACTTGATGCGCAGTTTTTTAGTCTGGAAAGTTTTATGAGTTTTTCGGTGACCGAAAGTTAATGACTCTGATGGCATCTATAGTGTGCAATGGTGTCAGGCTTAATATTTATATATTTTCATTAATCCATTCTTTGTTCGAACATTTGAGAGGATAGCTCCAAGATTATTCATGAATATAGGCGAAACTTTTTCGCAGTTATTGCCAGAACAGAAAAAACTACCACTGGACGATTCAAGCGAAGACGAATATCATCTAGTTGTTCAACAAAATTGTGATTAATGAGTTAAGTAGCTCCAACAGATGAATCACTTGAGGGCATTATGTTGTATTCAATATGTACCGCAGTTCTTCGACCACGTTTAAATCGGAGCATAATAGTAATTTACTATGTATCATTCTTTGATCATTAGCCAGGTTCAATGACCGATAATTACGTGATTGAGCAATTCTATTGATAGAGACCTGACTAGGGAGAAATTCTGCAGCTTTTACAACAAACGGGGTATTCTACCCCGTTTAAAACTCGTAATATATGTAGTTGTACGTACAAATACGCCAACCACACCTTAAAAATGTTAAACCATAATTAACCAATATATTAGGTAAAACTAATAATTGAACTAAGAGGATAACATTAAACTAATAATTCCTTTAGAAATAGGGAAGATGATGAAGATGTTACTTTTTTTCGTACAGTAGTTGAAAACGCTGAAAGGGCACGTTACCCTTCCTACTCCTGTATCCTGTTCCTTTTTAAAATAATTACTAATTTATTAGATAAAGCGTCACAACATCCCAGCCATTTCATACAAACTTTAACTTAAATAATCTGGAGTCAACGACCGTTGATCGCGTGATTTATGTTATAAATTATAACTGGAGTCAGACACAATAATTCTGTGTAACATTTTTTATGGTCATTGCATTTCGGTATAGTATTCGTGTCGGTATTGCGACCTATATTTTTTGCATATTAATGACATTTTAGAACATCGTGTTAGTTGGTTTAGGTACAATGGAATAGCAGTTGGAGAAAGTTTTTATAATATTAATTTACTAGATTTCAGAATCTAGGAAACTAATAATGCTAGAAATAAATTGTTATTAGTAGACATATATGTATGTATGTGTACCTTTTACATGAAAGTAATACAATTTTTAAGCCGTATAAGAATAGGTTGCAAAGTTTTAAGGATTTAGCATACATAGAAATATAGCGACTTTGTTTTATACTATGTAGTGATTTACCAAATTCTACAAAGTCTGGTCTATATTTTTATAGTTCTATATCTTCTTTCAATTGATTGGTATAAAAGCAAATGCCATTCAGTCACAAAAAACTTAAATTGAGTAATTCGCAAATTTCCACCTTGTCGTAATAAATTGTATTATTTTATCAGAAAGTACTTTCGTGCATCCAAAAGGATACTTTATTAAAATGATCCTTATTTAAACAAATTAAATATATATAAATTCTTTGTAAATCAAAGTGTAAGTCTTAGGTGTTTTTGCATTTAAGGTTTGGACCTAGGCATGTTTGCTTCTATACTCCTAAATTTCACGTAACGTGACTAAACTCAATGTTCTATAAAAAGTGGCTTTAATAAAAAGTGTCCCTCATATAAATTCTTCGTCAGTTCTGTATAAAACGTAAGGCCATTGCGTGTTAGAGCCTAAGCGATCGATAGCCTTACCTTACCCGTTAATGGGAACTGAGAATGCAAGGTGTGGCGTGTATTGATATTCTTTGTAGAAATAATGCCTTCTGAGATTTGCCTGCACCCTTGGGGACATACCTACGAACTGTACAATAAGAATAAATATGCATTGATTTACTAGCTTCGTTTAATATGAATTAATTAATTTATTTATTTAACACTTCGTTACACATAACAATATAGATCTTATAAAATAGAAAACATTGTGGCAACTGGCGGCCTTATCACTTAAGAGTGATCTCTCCCAGGCAAATTAATAATTAATTATAATAATTCATTTCTCAAAATTTACCGTTACATTTATGCGTGCTTAGTTTTTACTTTAAAATAGATAGAAGTAGAGTTCATATAATGCGTGATCTGCAGACCTAAGGCAGTTTAGTTGTAGGCCTTTTTTATATAGTGGGGAAATCCTTATGTCGAATTTCTACCGACCAAAACACCACTGTTTACCGTTCTGCCGCGCAGGGTGGGGATCCCTGGTACCTTCGAAGACTCTTTCGCGAATTTGTTGTAGGCCTGCAAAAGCCTTCCCTTGCTGTGTAAGAATTGAAGAAAATGAGCCTGAAGGTCATATTAAGCGTTGTTTTTTAATGACTGGAATTAGTAATCGTAAGGTTTAAAACATGTGTTTGTTCATATTAATAAGTTTTCTTCCTTATCAAAAAGTCATAAAAGTATTTGGTTAATATTAAGATTACGTATGTTTCAATAGCCCAAAGCAAGTCATAAGAACATAAAATGAATAGCTAGGATGTTTTAAGGAAAAACGAACATAAACGCCTCAGTGGCGTGTTCAAGTTAATTTTAACTAACGGTCTCTTTAGTTATTAGCTAATTTCCTTGACTTATTTTTAGTTGATCGCACGAATGGGTCGCGTAACTTACTCGATGTCGCTAAACCATGTTATTCTAAGCTTGAATTCAATTATAGTACACGTCACGAATCTTTAGCGCTGAACGAAACCTGCGCAGAAGTCAAAAATAAGGCATCGAGGTATTTCAAATAAAATTTTGCTAATTTGAAATTTGTCAGTTACTATGAAACTTCAATAAAAATATTTTCTAATCCTTAGAAACAAAATTCTAATGAAAACGGAAAAGAATAAAGTCTTTTGATAAATAGTGACATGTTTATTAAATCAATAGCTACCATTAATAAATAATAAATAAATAAATATTTTCAGGACATTTATACGCAGCGCCTTCTAGTTCCAAGCTGAGCAGAAGCTTGTGTTGTGGCAACTAGATAACGGAATAAATGACATAATGTGCATACTTTTCTTTTGTAAATACATACATACAATACAAAAAAATTCAATGCTTT
>DWAJ01005403.1:0-11557 GCA_018238005.1 Eurema mandarina | reverse complement strand
CGAGATGTAATTATGTTTGTTCAGTACTCACGCGGGAGCTTTGAACGCTTCAAGTTGACTTTTCAGTTAATAAGCTCTTTCGTAATTGAAGCTTGAGGGATCTTAGTGCGATCGAAATCATGCCTGAATATACCGCGGCGTTGCTTGCATACATTTTGAATATTTCGAAAAAACTTAAAATTTAACTTGATTTGTACATTATGTTTAATCTATCTATACTAATATATAAAGCTGAAGAGTTTGTTTGTTTGTTTGAAAGCGCTAATCTCAGGAACTACTGGTTCGAATTGAAAAATTATTCTTTTATTGAATAGACAATTTATCGAGGAAGGCTTTAGGCTACATAACATCACGCTGCGACTAAAAGGAGCGAAGATATAATGGAAAATGTAGAAAAAACGGGGAAAATTATTCATCTTTGTGGGCTTCCTTTGCGTGCGCTGCGAAAACGGTTCAAGATACCAAAAAATATGAATGAAAGAATTATTCCTATTTAAATGATCTAAAAAAAAGTTCTCGACAGTATATGTCTATCTTCTAAGATTGACTCACTATAACATAATAATAGAAATAGATCCGACGAGGACGAAGTCGCGAGCAACAGCTAGTTAGAAATAAATCTTTAATCCTAACCCTATTTCGCATGATACATATATGCATAATAAAAGAGTCTCATTCACTAATAGGTAGGTAGGTACATACCTACATATCTACTTCATGTACTTTAGGGTTATCTGTGTGCATCTATATTACAAACCCACACTTACACTCATGTAAGTACGCACAAATGCTTACTAACTTAATTTAACATGAGCCAAATTGAACAAACTATATTAGAAGTTCAATAAGTCGTTCAATATGCTTATTTGCAACATCATTGCAAACTATAACTCACTATGTAGTTAGAGCAATGCCATTTAATCGTAGATAACGTCTTGTGTGTGGTTTCTGACCAACTATCCTCAGTGTGTACGTTTGTAGTGCTATCAGCTGCAGTGTATCCGAGATGCGGGTATTGCGTAGTACTGATTTGTAATAAATAGAACTTTTAAAAATATCCTTTGTTATATCTATACATAATTAATTATTAAAATCTTTGAAGCGTGAATGCGTAGTACATTTCTAATAGACAGATATTTACAATATAAGTAGAACGAATTGAAGAAGCACTCTTAGTATCAAGCAAGTATATAAGTAGCAGTATAAGAAAAAAAAGCAAGTCAACGATCTTTATGAAGTAATATAGCCACACTCTGTTGATGATAAGCCTATAGTTGCTAATAATTTGAAATAGTCTCTTTAACGATAGAGATTATAATCCTTTTACAGATAATATAACACACCCATAACACAAACGTTTATATTAATTTTCGAGGCTCTATGACCTCAAATTGTGAATTAACTTCTCTTATTACTGGGTCATACATAGTTTAGCGTATGACATTGCTAATCCGAGCTTTGCTTCATGAATAAACGAGACATATCGATTTTATGACTCCAAACCTGCCAAGTCTGTCGTGATAACTAGAATTACTTGAGCTCTCGCTTTATCATTATCATCTTCTAACACCCTTTTATTTATTAAACCTTAATTAAACTATTACTTTGTTAAGTTATGATGAATACTACTAATATTAAAAAACGCGACAATTTCTGAGAACGTATATCAAGTAGTTGCTTTCTCACGCAAAATCTACTGAATCGATGTGGCTGATGTTTAGCATACAGGTGAATAATACCATGGATTAACACAAGTTTTTTACCCGGGATCGACACGGGTTAAAATTGGTTAAAAGTGACGCGGTTAGTTATATCATACTGAGGTACATCATACAGTATCTGAATACATGATGTTAAACGATAAATAGTACTTAACTTTTGTCCTTTAGTAAGATATCGAGACACATTAGCATTAAAATCACTAAGTCATTTATTATTTATTACTTTACTTATTTGTTATTTTATGTAATTTGTGATAAAGGATTGGTATATGTAATAAAGGATAAATAAATAAGTCTATTACAATAGCTTTATGAGTAGGTACATTCAATACGCAATGACAAAAAATAAACGAAGCCTAGTATTATTTTGATTGAAATACTTTTATATTGAAAATCCAACATACAGCGCAATGTAATGTAAACTCTGCGAATGATCGTTTGCAAGTCGTAACTAATAATGGATGTATGATCCTTTGAAGCACCGTGACATTATGAGTATGACTGCTCAACCGTTTTACTGCGCTGAGTGGAATATCATTACGGCTTATAGTCGCTTTCAATCCCTATGTTAATATAAATCGAATTGCTTTTATTTCTTATTTAATAAATATTACACACAACATATTTTTTGACGATTAAAAAAAAGACTGCAATTCTGCTTATTTATAAAAAAGTAATTTAATAGAAAAAATCTTTTATTAACAATCGGAGAAGTTTAAGAATATTTTAGTAATCATAAGATGAACAGTTAATGTAAATTATAAATTGCTTACCATCAGACGATTATTTTTTATTTATGTTGATTAATACGTAATCAACATAAATAAAAAGAGTTAATTTATTTTGTCCTTATTAAATTTAGCTTAAGTCTTTCGCATCCACCGTAATTAGATATTCAATGAGTCTTAGATATTCTATACACGTCCTCCTTTGAGACAGGAAACGGGAATCGTGTATTCATATACCAAGTGTATATGTGTGGGGTCTTTGTATGACATATAATATATCATAATAGGAAATCGCCTTGTTGACTTCTCTGGAAAACGTTATTAAAAACTCTGAAATAGCTCTTTAAAATCATCGAGTATTTCAGTCTAATAAAAACCAATACGGATTTTGAAGTAAATTAAAACCTCTTCCGAGAAGCGAGCTTTTCGTAGCAAGAAATTTCTGAAAGATCGAAAGAAGCATAATAACTTGGGAGACGGGCGAAAAAAAAACCGCAAAAAACTAGATGAAACCCGTTCGAAGCAGACTGTCCGGGTTTTTGTGGCCTTTTTCATAATTAATCGCCAACTTGTCTATAATCCGAGGTTTAAAGAATTCAACTTCACTGACATACAATTATTCATCCTTGAATCGCCAATGCTCCGAGAGAATTTCATCTAGTGGACATTTTATTAAATTGGAAGAGAAATGAAGAGAATAATATCCTGCCCTACTTAGTGCTATTTATAATGATATCATTAAGATTCATTAGATACAGAGATGGATCTGGGTAGGTTAACCTACCCAGATTAAAATAAGACTTAAAAACACGCCGAATGTTCTATTTATTTACATGGAAAAGCATCTCAAATAATCTAAGACTGCAGTCAGTTAAATTAAAAAGAGTTATATATCGTATTGAATCTATTAACATAATAAGTCACATGTGGCAGACTTTAGCCATGTATTTATAAATAAATTTTTACTTAAAGTATTAATTCGCTTTGCACTTTTACTAGTCTGATACTCAATCGTTCTATTGAATCGAACCAAAAACCGGATTTATCAACATCTGCCTTACATTTCTGATAGACATAAACGGCCAATACTAAATCTAATCCCGGACACAATAGAGGTTGATTTTCATCCAATCACGTGATTAATTGACATTATTAGTTCAATGTCCTCTCATATGCCACATAGGTAAAATGAATAGCGCTCCATTTGAAGAGTCAAACAGTGACAAACAAAATTGAATAGAGATTTCCAATTCCCAGTACGTGAGTACCAGTATGAAATTTTAACTGAATGTTGGATGTCCACATTTTGGTTACTATGCATGTAAATTTAGGCTTCGAATTTGCGTTTGATAGATTTATTAGTATTTAGTACTATGATGTGGTAAATTACGAATAAATTTATTTTTCAATTTCGAATAGCAGAAAGTAATCACATAATTATGTGAATATTTTTGTGTGTTTAAAACAACTACTGGATATTATATTAAATAGAAATTTTATAAGCGCAAATTTTTGAAGACGTAAAATCTATATCCTAATTAGGACGTCTTGCCTTTCGGTGATTGGTTGCCGGTGTATTACTATCTCTTTTTCTCTTGTTAGCCTTATTATTTATCTCTTTTCTATCATTTTGAATTGCATGTATGCGCGGAACCATTTTTTCTGTTGATTAGTATGGGTATAACATATTTATTATATTAATATGAAATATCATTGATTGTATAACATAAAAAGTATAAAAGAATCCAAAAGCAATACATTTACTCAATATTTACTTAGTCCTTCTATAAATACAAGTAATAATCTACACGATTCAACACTCAATTTTACAGGCACAAAACATTCCCATTCAGGGAGGAGCAGATGAAGTTATTAAGAGAAAAAGTTAAGGATCTCAAGGGTGCCTAAACACTCGACCTGCCTGAGATATCAGTGGGGATTGAGAGCCATCGAGTTTCGCGCCCTTATCGGCACAAATCACCTCGTTCCATCTATACAAAACGAGTAACGGTAGTTGAAGTCGTATGAGGCGCCTACACAATATTGGTTGGGACCTTTCAATGCTTACAAAAAGGAACTCTGTTGAATTTCTGACGGATACAATTAAGTTTATGATTAACACAAACTAAGTAGCACTTAAAAATATATACAACGCATAGTTCTTATTCCTGTTTGTGGAATAGAAATACCATGCCTCTAGTGCCTATTTACCTGCCTGCCCAATCAATACAGTAGTTTTTACATTCACACATCCTCGTACAGTAGCTTAACCTTTGCTTAATATGAAAAATAGCGACGAAGATCATATATAAATAATAGATATATTTTTTCAATTACCTTTACATTATATCGCCTAAAGCTCGACAACTTAACATTTATACATATAACGCGCTACGAATAAGTAACAAGTCTAACAAGTCCCAATACAGGCACTAGGGTCCATTAAAGCAACAATGATAAAACCTGAAATAAAACAAACTAGCTCCCTTAAAATGAGCCTACAAGTTAAAAGGGTTACACAAAGCGTTCCAAATGAACCGTCAAAGAAACGAGAAATGTTTAATTGGAGCCTTACGAAGGACAATAAATTTCAGGCCTTTATATCCAGGACAATGGGCCTTGGCTCAGGACAACAATCTATGGAGGACGTCTAGGCAGGGCATCATTAAAACAGAAAAGTAAGGATCTCATTCATAAGTAATTTATTGTCGCCTACTTTTTATAATTTTTCCCTCATCTCTGGGCGCTTCGTTCTCGCCAACAGATTGCTTGTTTAATCAAAACTTCGGATCTGGAACATTAAAATAATGACCATTTTTTTGTGTCCGAAATATTTAGAGCAAGATCCCAAGGCCACCAGACGTCACGTATTTTCTAACGAACAAAATGTGGATGATTAAGTAGTGTACTAAGATCGTATGCCTACCTGCTAGCTTGCACAGACGACCAATTTTCATATATTAGGTAATCAAGGTACATAAAAACATTACTTATCTCACGTGAATTCTAGTAGCTGATTTTCATATATATTTTAAGCAATATCCTCAAAAATGAGTCGCCAATACTCCCAGACACTTTCCGACGGAAAACGGACGGACGACGTCTGGAGGGACTGGGATCTCGGACCAATTTAACAAAGTATAGACTATCAACTATATGTAGGTACATACTTAGTTCATGAAAACCTGATACTATTAAAAATTCAAACATCACTTAATGGTGATATAATGGATGCGAATGGTCCAAAACAGCTCATAAACCGCGCATAACCAAATATTAGAGGTAATTTCAAATTCAATTTGGTAGCAGAATCAAGAGATCAGTGTAAAGCAGTTACGACGAGTCGTAAACTGCCGAAGAAGGACAAATAAGACCCGACATCCAGTACGTAGCACAATAAAACATTATAAGCACCCAGGAGTTTCATAATAGTCCTGCAGCATAAAAATTTCAAAGCACATTTGCTGTTATTACTCAGAATAAATGCGCCTCTGAAATTCGTCTTCGGGACAAATAATAAAATACCTCAAATATTAAAGAAAATAAATTTGATATTCAGCGAATATTCTGCCAATATTTGAGTTGCATCAAATCACTGTTTTAACGTTATTCATGCGGTTAATTGGCAACCGCAGACAACTTCGATGCAGTCCGTAACTAAAACTAATTAAGCCCGTTCGGGACCACGGGGCAATATTTACTAAAAACGTTTCATTTGAAACGCGTCCATTTGGAACGAAAACTAATTACATTAGGACAAAAATCAAGTTGGCCAGCTCGGAGATCGTGAACACGTTGCGAGGCTGGTATTGTGCCAGCTAACACGGATTTACAAACGAATCGCAGCTATGAGATGATCGCAGATGTGCCCGATGCGATATCGAGCTGAAAAATATCGGAAATTGAATAAACGTCCGCGACAAATAGCATCTTGTTATTATTGTATCACGTGTTATTACACGATGTGTCCTTACCGGCATTTTATACAATAGAATCTGGGAAGAAAAGCATTTTATATTACCAATAAACGATAACTAATATAAATAGAACACTAGTCATATCCCGCTGTTTTATCCACATTTAACGCTCATTTCTTTTTTCGATAGTTTTCGGGTGGATAAAATTAAAAATAATTTGCGAAATTTGCTCCGCAGATCTAAAGATACAGTAGTTCTACAAACTTAAAATTTTCATATAATAAATCAATTAAATTTAGATTAAGATTTTTGTGCAATTATTCCAAAAATACTATATCTAAAGATATGAAATATGGGGTCAGCTATTACATGCGATCGTTCTTTATCGTGTTTGCTTGTTACAGTCTGATCTAAGAAGCCTAATTAAATCTTAACAACAGCCTACTCCTTATCTCTAGTCCAACAGACTTGCTAATTTTCTTCATGAACAACTTCTAAAAAACATTTAAACTAGAATTTTAATCTCGTCCAAATAGACACGTTTCAATGAATTCACTGAGCAGTTATAACTTGACAGATGTGAAAAGCGCTTTGAACGAGATTCTTGTATTTTGTGATTTGAAAAGCCTCTCAAAAGCTACGAGCGAGTTTGTACCATGTACAGAGTTTAAGAGCGCTCGGATTAATTTGGCTTCGCTCCTATTAATCAGCAGATAAGGGAATGCTTTATTAAAGTCATTAATATATTTTAATTATCTTTGCGACATAATGAGCGTTATGTGAAATAAATTGTTTAATGTCTAGTTAAGTATAGAGTAAGTTTGGAAAATATATTTTACCTAAAACTTACGATGTTCATAAATAATTACTCTGAAGTTAATTATTAGTCTTGAGTCAAGACTAATGGGCTTCAGTTAGTTAGAAAAGTCCCTTATCAAATATTTATAACAACAACTAATTGAAAGGTCAGACTCAATATAAAATAATTGTAATATTTCTATGAAAATGTCTTACATTAATTAGGTAGGTGACCTTATTAGTGTAAGAAAATTACTATTATAAAAATATTTTTACTCACATGATGATAACATGTGATTAAAAGTCTTTTATTACGAATCACACGAAATAACTGTAATATCTTTTAATTTTCTTTTTCAGTCTACTGATTTTTATAGCATCCATTACTAATATAATAGCCAATATCACAGATAGACCATTTTTTCACACTTTCCGATTCCGGCTCGAATGACCAAGATGCTTGCTTTATACTTTCAGAGCATGTTTCTCATATAGTATTGGGAAAAATCTCCGCGGATTTTCCCTGTGGACAAGTTTAAAAGAACCATGGGTTGTCAGAATTCTACTGAACAAAATCATGCTATATTCCTACTTATCCAACGGGGTAATGTCACCTTTGCACTCTTCAGCTATCCTCATATACCACCTCAATATATACAACGACTAGATGTCAAGGAACAATTTATATAAAATTAAACACTAAATAAATTCAAAGCCTGGCTTCGTCGAGTGTTTAACCAGTGTAGTTGAACCGCTCGTTACAGTCAAGTACTTTATTAATAAATTATACAAGTACATTAACCTAATTAATTATCACGACTATGAAATTATATAAACATTTATTATTTTTCTAAGGTTATATTATTATAAATCTTTATTTCACATCATTATCAACACTTTACCGACTTGAAATGGAACACTAAATATAACTTGGTTTACGGTGTTTATGCTTATTAGTCGAATTTCGATGAAAGTCAAAATAAAAAACAAGCATTTAAGGAGCTCGATTTCAAAAACTATTATTACGAAAGGCTATAAGCCTAATAATTTAGCGGGTGGTAGTCAAGTCATGTTGCGGTCGTCGACTACGGCAATGCGGCTTTTGTCGACACGCACGGAGGTGGTACCACCACAATACGTCAATACAGATCGCTAGTTACACGCTTTATAATCAATACTTTTTTATAAATCTTTGTTTTATAATTCTTTTTTATTTCTTTGTATATGATTAAACGAGGAAGATTCCATATTTTTACGGTCTGCGTGATAAAAGCGGTCATCGCAAATGCACTTTGTTTTTTTTTCTGTTCTACTCAATTTGAAATAAATTTCGCACACACAACATAAAATATCAAATATAATTAACTCACTTCTTTTCAGTGACCGTTTTAAGGATAATATGACATAAGGTATTAATTACCCTTCTGAATTCACTTCTGAATTCAATTTTTACTAGAAAGCAACTCTCTTCCCACCACCCCGCCGCACAAACCGATACCCATGTACTATATTGTACCGTCAACAAAATAGTTGGTGAACACATATTTCAAGCATATCAACTTGATATACATTTCTACTATTAAATGCGTTGATCAAATTTTGTACTTGGAGTGTTAACAAGGACTTCAATTACCTGGTATAGCTTAAATCTTTATCCAAGCATGTCCAGATTGACGCGTCAAAGAATAGAAAAGAACTTTCCATTTCTGAATCGAACGTTAAAACAATATTATCCACGAACCACCAACCGCAGCACCATTCCTATTAGACATTCTATTTTCGATTCCGATACCTCGGTAGGTACCTCTGCCCCAGCCGTACCTTAACCGCGCTATAACTAACGTCAATTAGTCCAGGGGCAGCCAAGTCGCCGCGCCGGTCCAAACCGCACCCGGTTCTATTAAAGCGAGCCACATTAACTTGCCTGGTAATCCCGGCTTTTTAAAGCAACTGTTCCGAATCGTTGGTTCGCGGTCTTCAAAGTTGCTATCCGTTCGTAAGACGTACCTTTGAAACTGTGAATACAAACTCATGTGTATGATCAGCTACAGAAGTTGATTCCGTAAGATTTTTTTACAGTACATTGTATAATACTAACGATAGGATTATTTAGCGTCCTCGTCACGATACTTACTTTTTTTTTATTATATCATCGCTTTTTTGGATAATAAATAAAAAGAGTCTACGCTAAAGGCTACCTTTATCCAACAATACTTATCACCAACATTTTGAGGCATCCATCCAAATGGTAAGCACCTCCATTTATCCTTTTACATTTATTTAACTTAACTCTCCGTCATAAATTAACTTCGTACCTACTAATAATAATTAAGTCCAAATGCCAACCTTTTGGCAGGCCCGCGTTAAAGTAAGCTTACAGTTTCATTTTATTAATTCGACTTCAACTTTCGTCTCCGCGAGCCGCTAGCTACGAGTCGTGTGAAACTTCGCTTTACGTTTTATTTTAAATTGTAATGCTAATGAAAAGTGCCTTTGGGTGTTTCGGAATTAAAACTTGGAATGCAGATCTGAAACTTGTAATTGTCATCGAGAGACTTGGGTCTTAATAAGCGTTAACTGTTTTTGGTAATAGTTTTGTGCATGCAACATTGTATGTGGCGCTGTGGAAACTTCACATCGTCTTTTAAATGTGTTACTTACTTGGTAATTTGTATTACTTTGTAAAATCATACCGTTGGACTGAATTGTAGTTGCATCTCGTCAGATACATTCGTTCTTTCCCGCACATTATTCCCTTTTGTACCAGATCCTTCCTTTAGGGACTTGGCTTTGCACCTGTTAATTGTCGAAGGTCGCTTACCATCAGAACCTTATGTTCAGATACCCAACATCACACATACAAGGTTTCCATAAATTTATCTAGTACCTATCCTACTTAATACCACCTACAAAATTCATCAAAAAAACTTTCATAGACAATGTTCTCCCAACTCAACTCACCTTTACATAATTCATCGAAATCCTTCTGTAATAAGCGAGCGAGATTAATGTTTTATTTCAGAAACTGTCACGAGTAACAGTTAAGCTAATAAAAGCGCTAAAAAGATTGTTCAAATCCTTATCAGTTCCAGAGGCGTTTTAACAAGACCGGCGTTAATTTGTCAAGTGTCATGGCGCGAACGAAAATGATGAATTGTGGATCGCAAAGATTTATATTTTAAAACTGGCTTTTTGCTTTACCACCGACTCGTCTGAAACACAATTTATTTGGCCGATGTAGCTGCAACATTGAAGCGTTAAATAATGAACATTCTAGAAAAATACAACTTAGAAAAATAATCTCGTATTGTCTTAAAAGTTTAACGTTTATATTCGAGCTATTTTTATAATTTAAAATGAAAAATAAAGCGCAGCAAATACAAAGCTTTACAGACGCTGAAGAGAAAAAATTTTGTTTTCAAAAGATAAACATAGTCTAAGAAAACGGATCTTTAAATACGAGATTTTAAGATAAAAACTTGAATTTTTGATATTATGTAACTTAAAAGATTCGCAAACTTATTTAACATGCGAAACCGAATGGACTTAACGTTTTTTTTATTTAAACTAACAAAACATATATTCAAGAGTAAACAGATCTAATGCTAAATCAATGTTATTCTAGCTAACGACACAAATTTACGATTCAATATTAAACTTAAGCCGCGGGACAACAAAGTCGAGACGAGCCTCGAATTTGGTTAGAGAACAAACTTAGTAAATCTCATTGCTACATCGACGACGAAATAATTTACCTAGTACATTCGCATTTTGTGCCGTCAACAAATTTAAATGATTTTAAAGTTTATTATTCATAGATTTTACTAGCCGCACCCCGCGGTTTTGCACGTATGCACGTATTATGCACATAATCCCTTCCTCTTGAATCACTATCTGATAAGAAGAACCGCATAAAAATCGTTAGAGTAGTTTAAAGATTTAAGCTAACACAGGACAGACAAAAGAAAGCGAATTTGTTTTATGCTATGTAATATAATGATTTATAAGTTATTATAGTACGTATTTAATGGTTATACCCGGTCTGTTCCTGTTACCGGAACGTTACCGTAATACAAAGTATCCTATGGCTTATTAAGTCGGTTAGTCTATAGGTATCTAATACACTCAGTAGTTTCTGTGTGAAAGAGTAACAAACTTTCAAATATCCATACTCTGAAACTTTCACATTTATAATATTAGTAGCTGTGCCCGCGACTTCGCCCGCGTAGAAAAGTGACTTTGGGCAGCATTTTTGAAAATGCCCAACCCGCGCCAACAAACGTTCAGCAAGTTCAACGTGATTCTATAAATTGCCATAACTTTTTTATTTATCAACCGATTGACATGAAATAAACACTAAATGTTAAGTGAAGCTTACCACAATATATCGTTG
>DWAJ01005402.1:0-11558 GCA_018238005.1 Eurema mandarina | reverse complement strand
GCCACCTCTTGAATGATCTCATTCAAGGTATCGCGTGTGCGTATAGCACACATTCGCACATTCCGACGGCAGCTAGTTTTTGCAATTACACGGAGCTGACAAAAATTTTTTGAACGCGATTTAGACGAGAATCTAGCCAAGTGTAATTGAGCCTTTCCTCAACAAAATGTCTATTCAATAATTTTTCAATTCGAACCAGTAGCTCCTGAGATTAGCGCGTTCAAACAAACAAACTTTTCAGCTTTATATATCAGTATATATATAAAGATATAGATTAATGCCTTGTACCTACTTTATGTATAGGTACGACCCCTTATAAAACTTCAACGTAATTATTTGATAGTGTTTTAACTTGTCAGTTTCACAGCGAGGCGAATCTTCAAACCGTATAATATTAAAATAAATTGAAGAGTTTCAACATTTTGTATGAAGGAGTTCCACAGCGCCAACTGTAATCGTGTTAAACCTGCATTTATAAAGAACGGATTATTTAAATTTATTTAAATCTGCATCGTAAAGTTTTTAAGTGTGATTCTTATTCATATTATTTAAGTAAAAACAATGGGATACAATTATACAAAGAATAGATATAATTTTAATTGTTTAATGTAGAAAAGGACAATGTTACACTTTTAAATGTGTTTCTTAGTGAATGTTACACGTGTAAATAAAGTTTCATATTACCTACGTCTGTCTCGCTGCAAATTAAACATTTTTCGCAATTTTTGGGTTTCGTTAGTAGTTAATAGATATTATTGCGATGAAAATCTAATAACTTTAGTTCAGGTGATCCCAAAACACAGATAATTGAAAAAAAATTGTAATAAATTGTTTTCTTACAAATCAAAATACAACAATAATTATAAACGAAAGAGAGAGTCTAAATTCGCCACGAAGCCGTTGGGCTCACGGTATAAACGTTCAACATGACCCCGACCGTAAATGAAGTGTGCCAAGGCTGAGGTTATCGCCCGCCGAAAGTGAAAACTCCCGCGCATCAGACCACAGACCCTACAGGTGGTCACGTCGCTGTCACTGTCAAGTGTCAAATGTCAGTTTTCTGCGGCTGCAAAAAGGTTTTAAGCTTTCGAAATTATTTACATATATGGATAGATTCTTTAATAACAGTTATTACACACTTATTTATTTAATATTTGTTTTGTCAAATTGGACTGCATTCAAAATACTAATATTATAATATAATATTTAATGTTTAATTGTGTAAATATAAAAAAAACAAAAACAGGTTCTACTCGGACGAAACCGTGGACGGCAATTATTAATAATTATAAATAATTCAGTCATCTTATTTTTAAGAACGAACTAAAAAGTTTCAATGCATTAAATATAGGCAGCTTGTTACGTACATATCTATGTATGAATTTAATAAGATAATTTAATATTTATCATAATTTTTAAATTAAGAAGAACGTTAAACAAAGGCTTTGTGATTAAGAATCTGTGGTTAAATTAAAAAAGATATGTGTACGTTATTTGAGTCAAAGCCAATCTATTGCATTGTTCATTCGCCTTTCTTTTGAAGATTACGGCGCGGATAAAAAGGTCATGGAAAGTGTGTCGGTGGCGTGTTGACATTCGCTTTAAATGCATATTATATTTGCATTCTCGTTGGAATGTAAGATCGGCGGAATGGGACAGATTTTGTGGCGGCCGGTTTGTATGGACTCAGTTAGCTGGGCTATTTTGCTTGTAATTTGCATGGTATGGAGAAGAACGAAACAGATGTTGATTGATTGTAAGTGGATGTCTTTGTCCGTGGATAGGCAAGGCTTGATTCTCTAGTCTTATTAATCAGCCTATACAGGAAATGGAAGGATGAAGACAAATAGGGGAATGTGTAAAGGGTATAATATTATGAATTGTAGCCTTAATATTATTTCTAGCTCTTTATATTAAGTAAGAATATGTTTAAAGTTTCTAAATGATTTTTTGCGAGCTCTCTCGTCTAATAGGACAATAAAGTGAAGAAAGGTCATATAAATATACTTTTATGTATAATATTAATATAGATACATATGAAAGATAGGCTATCTATAAGGATCTGCAGAATTGCCTGTTACCATCACCCGGTGCGGTAAGACGAAACAAAGTTAGCTTTCGGTCGGTTCTATATTCCAAAATCACCTATGGCCTTCCTCGAAGTAATTAGCCTTTGAAGATTAATGATAAGAAAAAGATAGGATCGGGGGTGGTTGGCAATTTTCTCCACAAAAACAGTATAACAACTCTTTACACAACACATATTCTTCCTTAGCCGATAAGATGATCCATTTCATAATCACAACAAAACGTTTCAAGTTTAATGCCTCCTTCTATTCCGTGTTTAATTTAACCTTCAGGGTTCGCTATTGAAGTAAGTATGTACAACGAATCGACGATATCTACTATAGCTGATATGCCAAGTGCAACTTTCATCACGTGATAAGCACTGATAAGGGAGGTCGATGACTGTTTGCATTGTTAGTTTATTTCTATCGTATTTTTGCGTAAATACTTTTTTCTATATATAATCATAGATGCTATTTATTTTAAAGCTAGCTTTAATCTGTATGTACTCCGATTGTTATTCTAGTACGTTAATTAGCTTAATTAATTAGCCTTCTGAAAGATAGTAAAGGACTAAATATTCAGCATAGTGCCGAATTTGAGCTCGAACTCTGTAGTACCTTAAGCTTTATAGCAGATTTAGAGACAGAATTGTACTATCCTATGCAATACGCATGAAAAGAAAATAATGAGCTGAAAATCTCCACGAGTTCATGGTCGTTAGCCTGCTTGTTTGCCTTGTTTGTCTTACACATTTAAAGTAATAAATACTTACAGCCCGCAATAAACGTGCTATATTTAATGTACATTGACGGTTGTACATTTAAACCCATTCATACCTACAGACTTCAGCCAGCAATGAACGTGCTATTTCTTTCAGACAGTGAAGATGCACGACACAGATGGCGACGGGGAGCCGGCGCACCACGCCCGGCGGCCCATG
Source organism: Eurema mandarina (assembly GCA_018238005.1). Classification (NCBI taxonomy): domain Eukaryota; kingdom Metazoa; phylum Arthropoda; class Insecta; order Lepidoptera; family Pieridae; genus Eurema; species Eurema mandarina. The sequence continues at coordinate 8,548 of DWAJ01005402.1, read as the reverse complement.
AACGCCTTCCTCATATTCTGCAAGCGACACCGTAGCGTGGTACGCGACAAGTATCCGAACCTTGAGAACAGGTACGTGACCTATATAATGTCTTTAAGTTTAGTGGTTGTGACAGTAAGAGTTGTTTGTGATGCACTTCAGGTTTAGACGATGTTTGGGAATGAGACGAGGTGTCAAAATGTCTCCATATACTTTAAGGAGTACACACTGGAAATAATATTGAAATTGACACTTTAGTCCTAAGATAATTAATGTAATATTTCGTATACCTACTAATTGAATGGTTTAAAGTTATAAAACATTTTTCGATGCTTACAGATCCATAACCAAAATTCTCGGCGAGTGGTGGGCCAACTTAGACAAGGAGGAGAAAGCTTGCTACACAGGTCTTGCTAAACAGGTACAGCTTTAATACTGCCCAATATAGCCATCTACAAAAACGAGTTTTAATTATATTGATCGCTTTTTTTGTCTGTTTTAGTACAAAGACGCGTTCTTCAGCGCGAATCCTGACTTCAAATGGTACAAGTTGCCCGCCCCGCCCCTTCGCACTCTCTCCTCGCGGCCGCGGGACCCCTCGGACAAACATGAGTCCCCCAACAATGACTATCATGATCATGAATACGAGAAGACAAATAATAACTCCACTAAAATAGACTTCAACAAAAAGTCTAATCAGAATGTTCTGGAAAGTGAACCTCAACCACTATCCATGTTCACGCCCGGCAAACTCGCCGATGAAGCTCAAATGGGAGGTCTGAGCAGCCTCCTCATGCCTAAGACTGAAAATTCAACTCCAAACCCCTACTACTCACCCCCTACCTTCAAAGGCAACTCGATCTCAATGTCGATGGAGTACAGATCTCATAATATTATAGAAAGACCTAAACATAGGCAAGAAGACAGTATACGTGAACTCCAAAACGCTTTAACGGAAACCACTAAGTTGTTCGAAGACGAATTCGAAGTGAACAAAGAACTTTTGTACCACAAGCATCACGAGGCTCCGAACGACCAATTCACCAACCAAGATGTGATAGACCAAATAGTCGATAAGCGTTTCTCAAAAGACGACGACAGAAATTGGTCGGACGATGAGAAGAATTCGAAATCCGGGCGATCGTGCAAAGGAAAGCGTTACCAGGAGTTCATGGCCGTTGGGGGGCTACTGGCTAATAAGCGCCAGAGGAGAGACTATCCTGATAGGATGGACGACGGCTACAACGCGACTTGTAGCTGGGACAACGGCACCTACTCCGATGAATTAGTCACTGACACCTCGAAATCGAATACCACAATCGATACGTCGATTGAAAGCGACAAAACCGACGATGTCAAAGCGTCCGAACAAGACAATAATATTAACAAAACATTCAAAGCTGCCGACTTCGACTTGGACGCGAAGATCAAAGCTCTGCCGTCGCTCAGCCTCGAGAAGTTCCAGCAGAAGAAGCGCGAGAACAAACGCAAGAAGAAAACGATAAATTTGAAGCCGAAAGCGTTGGAATCGTCGCAGATCATCAACTCGGTGCCGCGGCCTCTGATGGGCGAGCGGCGCGAGATGGCGGAGCACTGGCGTGACCAAGTCATCGGTAGTCAGAAACGCAAGCCGAGGAAGATCAGCATCACACGGCTCGAGATCAACAGCCTGGTGTCCAACGACATGAACGGCGGGAGCAAGATAAGCCCAGAGATCAAGATCGCTACTGAAGCGCCGGTCACAGTGGCCCAGACTATGGACATGTGCAATCACTCGCCCCACAGCAGCGTGGACCTGTTCGCGCTGGCCACGCTCGCCGAGGTCGCCGCCAACACTTCTAAGATAGAAGAGACCACTAAACTCGCGATCTGCGAAGACTCTTCCACGGTATAAAATACCGGACTAGCCTTAAAGAGAAATTCCAAAAATTATTTACTGTATAATCAAAAAATATTTATATATAAATCTACTTTTACATTGTACGCATAAAGAGTAATTGTACACCTTTAACGGTAGTTTTTATAAATTAGAGATAGATGTATTTATACTAAATAGAAGAGCTATATGTATACTTAGGAGTAGGTCGCGGTATCCTGCTTTTTAGGTGTTAGGGCGATAGTAGTCGTCGCCCGAATAAAACAAGGCATAATGTATTTTTACGTGTGTAAACACCACGGTTGCCGCGCGTTCGTAATCGCCAATCACCGAACGGACGCGCGCGCCGGCCATTCATCACAATAAAAAAAATAAAATGCCAAAAATAAGTCATCATAAACATTAAATAAACCTCAGTATGAATAGAGTTAGATTTATCAGATCGCCTTAATGTTTTAGAAGTTATTGCGTCTAAGACACGTGCATAGACTGCATTGCATTTTGAAGATAATTTTTATTATAAAAATGCAAAAGTGCAATTTTGCAATGTACACTATTTTTATATATATCGGTAATATTTATTTCCTATATAAATTACCTTCATAAATACATTTCGATCGGGAACGTCCTGATATATTTAAAAATCTTATTTTTTCACATAATATTATGGCAACATCGAGATTGTTGATTTATCCAAATATCAATTGAAAGTGATATTACCAGGATTAAAAATGCAATCACACACGAGTAAAACTCGTAATGTATAACTTGTGATAATTTTTATTTAGTTTTAGTTAAAAAACAATTGTTTCTGTTTTATTTATCTGTTTTCCGACACTCGTTAAAGTATCAAATGTTTTTAATCTATATAAACTACTTTATATAAGCAATGTCCCCATTAGGTACCTGAATGATATCAAAAAGTTAATGAATTTCTCGCCTTTTCCATGAATTTAGCATCGCTCTCATCCAACACTTATAAATCTTTTTTAAACCACAACTTCGTTTAATTTTAAACTTAAGTATTCGCGGAACAGTGTTTCTCAAATTTTTGTTCTTTGTTTGTTTCTGTAAAGGTGAACGACCTCTGTGATTTTACGTTTTAATTATCAGATGTTGAAATGGTGCGTAGCTTTCGTTGCAGGTCTAGTCTAGATTAGTGTTTAAAGAGTTACTATCGAGTACTAAATTCTAAAGTGCACTTATATTATTTAATGTTACAAACGATGACACAGGCCATAATGTGACATGCTCATCCAAAGACCAAATGTATTTAGTATATAGAAGCTAGTTGGTAGTTTTATCATATATGTTGTATCGTATAAGATGTATTTATATATATGTATAGTAGTGATAGCGTATCGGCATTCCAAGATGTCAACAATTGTCCGCAATATAAAAGTTTTGTTTTCTTTTATCGAGAATATTCTATGATCATGAAGATTTTGTTATTTTATTTTAGTGCATTCAAGGATTGTTAATTTTCTTGTAAATAAGCGAGCTTTCGATGGTTCCTTGATGTTTTTTTAATGTATGCATAACATTTTCGTTCGCCTTGTCGAGTCAGCCTAACGATGAAGGATAGGTACTAGAGTTAAGATACCAATGGGGCCATGCCGAGGATGGAATAAGGCGTAATAAATTTATCATTTACATCCTTTACATTTTATACATTTTCTATTAAATGGTGAGCTTATATATTTTTAAAGTGTTATTGAAAATATGGTGCTGTCAGATCTGCGTTATGTTAATAAGAGTTTTAATAACTAATTTTTATGAGAGACGATGATAATGCGTCGATTTCATGAAATTTTATTGAAGCTATTATATTATGAAGCTATATTGAATTATTTTGATTCGAATATTGTGCCTTTCGTCAGATTAAAAAATGTTTCGTTGTTTATTGTTGTTAATGAATATCATATTTTAGCGATTGTTTTAAACCATGGAATAAATTAGACGCATAATCATCGATGTTTTACGTTTCATCACCGTTTCTTGTAAAGAATTCCTATCAGAGAGGAATTGGTGATCGTTATTGTTAGTCAAGTAAAGATTTTAACTTATTTTAAGACCGCAAATTGATTTGTGCTGTGAGTCTATAAATTTTTAGTTTATTGTTAAATGCAGTTTAAGGTGCGAAGGTGGAACTGAATTCGGGTTAAATCGTATAGCTTAATGAATTTATAGTCAAACGATGAGTATTGTTATCGAAGATGACTCGGCAATGATAAATTATATACGATTTTGCCCTGTTCGTTTAACAAGAACTATAGTTCAGCACAAATTTGCGTTACTCATAATAATATGTAAAATGGATAAGGTGGGGGAAGTTTGGTGCGGTTTGAGAAACACTGGTCTTTATTTTAGGGCATAATAAGTCGGCACCCAAAGTGTTAAGTTGGCTCCCAAAGTATTTTGTTGAATGTTTTGTTACAAGCAAGTGCGGTTGATTAAATACTTTTATTGTAGTAATAAAGTTTATTCATATTAAAAATATCTTTCTTTTTATCCCGCACTAACCATATTTTTATTTGACAATGATTAAATAAATGCTTAATCTAAGAAGCTCAAAATTATTACTCTATTACCACTTTAATCACAATATTTAAGTCCGGTATAAAGAACCTTATATTCTACTCCAAGCTTTATTATGAAAAAAAAATCATTAATTCTACGTATAGGTATAGTACGCGTCATTTATGGTTAGCGATTGACGAGAATAGCTGCGCATCGGTAGAATCGTGCTCGTAATTGACGTATTTGTGCGAGAAAGACAACACGACTGGGACAACCAATAAACGCCCGCGCCGCTACCTCGATACCTTATTTTTGACTTCTTCGCTGGTTTCGTTCAGCGCTAAGAATTCGTGACGCGTGATAAACATATTAAATAAAGAATTTGCCTTATAAAAATCATTTTAAGATCTACCTCAAGAGATCTTTCCCTTCATCTATTATATTATCTTCCTTTCAGTATTAGGTTTCTCTTTACAAACGGATTATACTCATTAATAGACAATTATTTACTCCTATTTTTTTTGTTTCTAACAGTCAAAATAATTAAAACTTTCTATAAATGATTTAACTACATAATTTTTAATGCAATCCATTAACCAACATACCAAGCGGCAACAATAAAGCTTGAATGTCAGTCTGACAGTTATCTTAAAATCTGACATTAGATGTCGTTTGTCGGTGTTTCTGTTTTGCAATTTGCAAATTTTATAAACCCAAAAAGTCTTGAAAAATATTGTTTACAGTGCTAAACAATATTTAATTTTATGATTGTGAAAGTGTTTTATATTCCTTTTTACAAATCTGGATGAAGTTACAATGATTGCGGCATCTGAACCATTGGTAAATATTGCGAATTTTATACTTTATTTTTTTCAAACTCATATTTATGTTAAAAGAATAGGGCTGATTATTAAATAAAATAAATGAAAACCCTACATCTTTATCTCATAATGTATATTAAACTTCATCATTGTTGACTGTTACTGAATTAGGAATAAATTAATGTAAAAATACGATACGTAGAAGTGCTAAATTAATTCTTTATTCTTACAGGAGTTTGTGCCGCACGGTCGTACAGTCGTAGCCAAGCATCCCGGCAAGATCTACAGCAAGGGACAAGGTGTGACGACATCGGAGAACTCCCTTCTGTACAAATTAACTAACTTTGCTATCAAAGATGACAGTATCATGGAAAGCAAGGAAGACGAACAGGAGTGGTGGATGATACGAGAAGTTTATTATAAAGCCAAAGGTAGATATATAATACTCACATTTTCATTAGCTTATGAGAAATATTGGTACTTTAACTAGGCTCAAACTCTCTGTTAAGATATAAGATTTACAGTGATAAATTTAATTTATTTATATCAAAGATATATGTATATAGAAGATTACTGTAATACTCCCCTTATTTTATTGTCTACCTGATGATAGACTTAGTTTAAATATAACAAATGGTCGAATGTTTAGGTAATATAAGTAAGATTTCATAAAAATAATTAAGTCCACACTTCTAGACTATTTATGACTTGCATATGCAAAATTGTACTAGAGTCAATGTTTTCTTATAAGAATGTAACTAACAGATATTGAAGATAAGGAACCAGAATCACCAAAGGAATCCAAATATGAGTACGAGTCTCGTCCACCCAGTCGTCTCAAAACAGACTTCAATATTTCAATCAAATCAGAACTGCTTAGCGGTTTAAAGAAAGATGATGCTGGAACTTCTAGGGCAGGCAGTGCTAATAGTTCAAGCAACATGTCAAAGAAATTTAACTTAAGTAGCGCTCATAATAAGCAGCCGCAACATAAACCACTTAATCCTAAGACAGATTGTTATTATGAGGAGGAGTTATATGTCAAAGGATGCACTGCAGTGTGGTCTAAAGGTAACATTACTCTACACAATAATTATTTTTTTCTTTCATTACACTTAATTAGGCAATATGCCTATGCTTTAAGATATGAACCAAATATTTTATATTATAATATTACTTTGGTTTTTCAAAACAAACTTTAAGATATACTACTTATAAAAAATTTATTAGATGCAGATAAATTTATATAATAGAGAAAACTTATTCACCTTAAATACTATAGGTTACTGTTAATCTGGTTACTAATTCTTTCCAGGTCTAGTTTCAACACCTGGTTCTAAAACCGCAGCGTCAGAACAACGGGAAACAATAGCATGTTACACTATAGATAGTCCTATCAAGCACGCTGCTTTTGCAGACTTTCACATAGATATCAACAATACAATGCTTATTGACGCACTTAACTCGCAAATAGGAGACTCTAAGCAAAATATCAAAATTGAAGATAATACCGAGCACATAAAAACTAAAATCATGCCATCAATTCTACTCATTGACAACAAATGCATGAGAGTATACGCAATGGATAGCAGAGAATATATAACAAGCATACCGTTTCAAGTAAAAAAAGTATGGCCAATGAAATATGGAGTACTGCTAGAAAAGGAATCGACTCCGATACTGCATAATTCCTTAATGCCACTATCGTTTTTGAAACTCAACGAATCTCATAATAGTTCATTTTCTAAGTCTCGAACGTTCCATCAAATGAGCGCTAAATTGCGGGCTGAATCTATATCAGGGTACGACCAAGACTGTCCGCTACCAACTTGCTTTTCCTTAAGCCATCCGTTAGATGACGTTACTCCTATATTAATGAAATCACCCTCACAAGGCCTTCAGTACTATAACGACGGTGATTTGCAAATTATATTCGTAAGCTCCGATCCCAGTATTATACTTCTATATGATTGGAAGCTAGGAACGCATTCGCTTTGGAAAATAAGAAAAGCGTTACGGGATGAATGTTTATCTATGTGCTCGAACATGAATTCAACGGTTTTCAGTCAATCGTGTGATTTTGCTGGGAGTCCTTTACACAGTATGGGGAAATCAGTCAACAGTTGGACGGGGAGTCCATTTCATTCGAAAAAGGCTCCGGCAACTCCAACTAGATCTAGACAGAATAGTGTTATGGCTAATATGTTTCATCAACAAGGGCTGTCTCCCCACGCGTCTTTAGGGCAAGCTAGTTCAACCTCAATGCTAGCAAATACTCTGATTCAGAACCCTCCATCATTACCTTTATACCCGGATGTGTGCATCGATCACATTTTCACGGACAGCCAAGTTATAAGACGGGATCCTATTGAGAGTCCTAGTGATATGAAGGCGTTCCTACATACAGACTTGATTGGACATAACTACTTATGTTTCATGGTTAAAGTGGATGGGGTTAATAAGTTACAAATCATGAGGTTGAAGAAATCACATGGACATGGTCAATCGCCCAAAACTAATATAATAGTTGGTTGGGTTTCCTCAGTTTTGGCCAAAGATGCGGTTGTTTTGGACCATTTGAAAATGATGGCTTTGATTGATGAGACTGGCAATATTATTCTTCAGTCCGGCAACAACTTTGTTGGCAAGGTAACCAATTTTTATTAGTCAGTTATTTAATATGAATAAAACATTTTTTTATAAATTTATTGCAACCTTAACCTACTTTGTCTTTTATAAAATAAATTAAAATTGTAGGTACATGTAGGAGGTGTTCTAGCCAGATTAATAGACTCTCCATACACCAAACGTTCGACCTTCCAATCGCCGTTCCCTCGGCGAAGCAGTCTGCTGCCAACGCGATGTGATAACACCACATTCGATGACTCGGCATTGCATCTACTGTCTCCAGTTCCACATTCGTCAGGTTCTAGGATTGAACAGAAAGAGTCTTTGGGTGAGTTTCTTAGGTTTTCAATTTGTGAAAAAATTGTTAAAGGTTTTCACTGGCTATCACCAGATAACTTCAAAATCTTGCCTCTTTGATAAAACATTTCTTAATATTTTTTTAATATTTCTAGTTCCATCAAATGTTGCTTCTGAATAACCTTAAATTAATAAAGAAATGCCTGCTGCCTTTTATTTCTGTTCTTTTTTTTATTTAAATTCTTGTAACAAACTATACTCTGGGCGACGAATTCGTGTCGCACTTACCTTTGTGACTGTTCCCCTGTTAACCCTCTACACTCCGGAAGCTTACTAACATACTAAATTCCTTCTCAATTGCCCGCCGCCCTATTCAACTAAAAACAAAACGGCGTTCGGAACTCCTCACCTCTCCGCGGGCGGTGCG
>DWAJ01005401.1:0-11559 GCA_018238005.1 Eurema mandarina | reverse complement strand
CCGCTCCCAAGTTTGAGCCCATACAAAATGACTACCACAACATGGTCGGTATCCCCGAAGCGGCTCGCATCAAGGCGGCGGAGGCAGCGATGGACTTCGACGGAAGCAGGATCACTGGCGGGTCTGCAGCCGGCCTTGGAGCTCACCCGCATATGGTAAATTTAGCCTTCTTTCTCTTTAGCATTAAATAACACATGTTAACTTTTAATTCAAATAGATCAATAAAGTATAAACTAATATTATATGGGAGCCAAAAAAAGCGTGGAATATTGACATTAAAATCTCGCAGGATAGTCGTTCGAAAATGCTTTCTTAACCGGTGGTAACCTACTTGTTTTGTATTACTATGACGATTTAAAAGTGTTACTATATTATGAAGCCTAGTTCAACATAGTACTTTAATTATGAAACATTACTTATACGTTTTTTATATCCCTAAACTCTAAATGGTTAACAGGGCGGTCTTGTCATCGACATGACCACTGGCGGTCAGTCAGTGTGCGGCTCCTCCCTCATCAGTGACACCCGTATCGCCACCGCCGCTCACTGCTGGCGCACAATGTTCTCTCAAGCTCGTCAGTTCACCGTAGTACTGGGCTCCATCCGTCTCTTCTCCGGCGGCACCCGTGTCGTCACCAACAATGTACAAATGCACGCCAGCTACAACATGATCACTCTCGTCAATGACGTTGCTATCGGTGTTATTGCCAGAGTATCTTTTAACAGTAAGTAATGTACCAATAATAATATTATTGATTTATTCGTCCAAAACGCCTTAACAAATTATTATTTTATTTAAACTTTTACTATCAGATAACATCAGAGCTATCCCACTGGCGTCAGGCAGCAACCAATACGTCGGTGTCACAGCTACTGCTGCTGGTTTCGGCAGAACCGGAGACGGTGAGTTTTTAAAATTCTGTAAAAAATAAAATAATGTTAGAAAATATGCTCCCGAATACCGTTATTTCAAAAACTTTATAATAATATAGCAGCCCACCTTGACTTCTTCGATTGAGAAATTTGAGAAAAATATTTGACTTCCTTTTCCTCTCCTTAAATTGATCCCATACTAATTGTATTTTCAGGTGCAGGAGATGGTATCACTGTCAACCAATTTTTAAGTCACGTTAACCTCGTGGTGATCAGTAACGCCGACTGTGCCCGTGTCTATGGGTCAAGTACAGTTATTGCTTCGACCATCTGTGTCAGCGCAGCCAACAGACGTAGCACCTGCGGTGGGGACTCCGGTGGCCCTCTCAGCATCAACAACAATCAGGAGCTGGTAAGCATTTATCTTATTTTACATAGATCAAGCTTGTGAATGACCCGATAGTAAGCGTTGTTGTCGTCAATAAGTTCATTTCTACAAATACTTGTACTTAGAAAAGGTAAAACACCAATCATAAGATTAAAGGAGTCTATATACTTGTTTTGTAAAAGAAATGGTCATACACATTAGAGCCTCTTCAGTTAGTTTGGGTCAAGCCTCTACATAAAAAAATATATAACGCTTAATTTTTTTTAACTCAATCGCTTTGTCCCACAGATTGGTATCACCTCCTTCGGCCACAGAGACGGTTGCCAGATCAACCAGCCCGCCGGCTTCGCTCGAGTCACATCCTTCAGAGACTGGTACCTGGCCCGCATGTAAATTTCGCACATTTCGAATGATAAATAAAGTTTAACATAAAAAATAATGTTTTACTTGGAAAAATTGTCACATTTATATGTACATATATTTCGAAAAACATTATTTATTTGAACTTCCCTCTATCTGGGGGCAAGGAAGTGCTCCCGCCAGATCGAGTTACATATCGGATCTTCAGTAACCATCTTTTCTCGAATCAATTTAGGCAGACTATAGAAATTCTAAGGCAATTCTGGCAGACATTGAAGCTTACAAAGAAAGATAAATAGGAATATCTTCAAAGAACAAACTGGGATGTTATAAAAAAAACATAACTTGCGTTAAAATAAAATATTTAATTTTGTTAATTTGTTAGTTAGTCATAATGTTATATTAACATACATCTACCATCTACACAAAAAATATTTAATGATATAATTACAAAATTGAAGTGAACAATGCTTTTACACGCGTATATAATTATGTCACTGATACTAATAAGTATTTGTTATTAAATCCAATTAATGCAAAATGTGTAGAAAATCATATTTTATATGTTAAGAAATTTTGGTAAAATACTTTATATACCCATAAATTCCCTTGGGATGTTATAAAAATTGAAATGATATAATGCATTGATGAGTATACATGAAATAATAAGATAAAGGTATGAATACCTATCTTTATTTTATAGAATTCAATACAAAATAAAGAAAAATCCGTTAGTAAGTAAACTTATAAATTTCCCTCGACTGTATCTTGGCTCCATCATCAGACCTACTCCAGACTACTGAAATTGTAGTGTTCACATAAAATACTTATTGGAAAACTTATAAACGCACTAGTCGCCCGTACAAATTTTGAAAGTTCCTCTGGATTTCTCTGGTTTCCCATCATCAGACCCTGATATTTTTAAAATGAGACCACTTCAGAAGTATCACCTTTCAAACAAAAAAAGAATGATCAAAATCGGTTCACAGACGGCGAAGTTAGGCCCGAACAAACATAAAAAAGCATATGTACGGTCGAATTGAGAAAACCTTTTTTGAAGTCGGTTAAAAACCTCCTTTTTTTTGCAGTCGGTAAAAAAGTATCATAATACGGCTCCTTGTATCGGTTGTCTTTTGTCGGCTCTTTTTGGTCACCTTTTTTTAGCCGGCTTCCTGTTCCTTCTATCGCTACAGCCTATTCAGATAAGGACCAAGGGAAAGTGAACGTGCTACGTGGTGCTGAGTGCAGTTAGAACAGTGAATTAAGTACAACCATATTCTCGTATATAATTTGTGTATAGAAAAATAATTAGTTGAAGTATCAAAGTATATATGCTTGACAGGAATAAGTCGTCAATTTATTTGCTAATTAACAATGTTAATAATACCCAATTATGATATGACATTGATAAGTCATATCTAAACGCGTGATATTTACGATAGCTTAAAAATCCATCTGTTTCCTACAAATTGCCTTAATGGTTCTTATCTATGCTATCGATTTAAACAAAAATAATCTACGTCATGCTTAGTTGTATCACTATGTAATCTGTATATATTTAAAATCATAACATTTGTTACTAGGTATGTTAAAGAAGTTTTTAAAAGAATATAATAATATGTTAAAGTACTTCAGCGTAAATGAAATTTTGAATTTTATTTTGTTGATCGAATAAATTTGATTACCAGAAAAAAACATTACAGTGAAAACTTAAAATTTATACATAATAAGTATTATACTGCCGCGAACTTATTTTTTAGATCATTTAAAAAGTTAACCTTTAATTGTGTCATACATACAATTTTTCGTGTCTTTAACCGTTTGTGAATATTTTTTCCCGTTTTTGCAATATTTTTCGCTGCTGCTTCGCTCCAATTGGACGCAGCAGGATGCTATAGCCTTAAGTCTTCCTCGATAAATGGACTATCAAACACAAAAAAAATCGAGTTCCTGGGATTAGTGCCTTCAAACAAACAAACAATTCTTCAGCTATATATAAGTATATATAAATTAAAGATTTAATTATCGTTACTCGTTGTGATTAGCAACAGCGACAGTGCCCATGTTGATGCATCATTATCTGTCGCGTCTGCTACCAGTTGCGAAGGCGCCAACAGTCGCAGCAACAGTGCTCGGGTCTCCGCACTCTCACCATCAACAACAACCGGGAACTGGTAAGCAATAAATTTATATTGTTCACTTGTGGGATCGCATACCTATGCTCAATCTAGGCAACAGTTATAATTAATAATAATCAAGACCTCTTTTAAAATGGGTCAGTCTTTTAATCTGAATTTTTTATACAGATTGGTTTCACCTCCTATGGACACAGGGACGGTTGCCAGATCAACCAGCCCGCCGGCTTCGCTCGAGTCACATCCTTCAGAGAACTGTCCCGCATGTAAAGAACTCAGATTACGATTTAAGAAATAAATTTTAATATATTTGTCGAAGCGTCAGAAATAATTGTGATTTTATTATAACGAATTAGCTGAAAACGTCAAGCAGATAGCTTGAGTGAGGTCACCCCGGTGTCGGTATGACGTTTGACAGCTGACAGATCTGAAGGAACGGCTGTCAGTTGAGAGAGGGAGTTAGCGAAGCGCGGGCGCCAACGGGTCGGGTTGATGAACTCGCTGCGTTACCAACTAAATCGTATTGATCCTAAATTACTTTTACTGTTATAATTTAATATTGGAAATACATTGTTAAAGTGAACAACTACGCTATGATTTTTATAATCGCCATGCCCGATATAACGAATTAACGCCCGGCGCTCCCCCCCCCCCTTCGTCATATTTTTTATTTTATACTGCTAAGATTATTAGGAATTTATTAAACAAAAACTCTTGTGTTTGCATGTATCCGAGCGGAAAAAGACTGTACACACTGATACATAAAACTATTAGCACATCCAACATTATAAATACCATATTATAATTTAATTATCCTTATGTTATCAAATTGCAAAAATAAGGGAATAACAGTATGTACTTTGAGTCGTTTATTTAGAGCTAAAATACAAAACTTAAAATATTGTCTTCTTTAGCAGGTATAACAGGCAGTTCTGGTAAGAGCAAGGTGGGCGATATAATTTTTGGATTTTGCACAAGTTCTTTCCTTATCTCTGATGCTGTTATTCTTTGTTCAGGTTTCCGACACCAACATTTTTGTAATATATTTCGCCTGCAAAGTTATTTGGTAATTAAATTAATACTTTATTAATATTATGAGCGCTAAAAGTAAAACACAGGTATTATTAGTCTGCGAAGGTACTCGGGACCCCCACTCGCTGCGGGAGAACGGTACACAGTGGGGTTTTGGTCGGTAGGAGTCCGACATAACCCATGGTTTTCCCATGGGTATCCTATGAGGATTACCCCACTAAAAAAAAGGTACTATTAGATAATTCTGGTAAATCATCATCTTAAATTAGATTCAATTGACGTAGAATATAAGATCATTCTTTTTAAAATCTATTCAAATTCCTAAAAAAATGAACATTTTTTAAGTTTTTACAATGCATGGTATTGCAATGTATTATATAAAATAACTTAAAATTTACATACATAGCCAATGGAGTGTCTGGAGGAAAAGGTGGACTTCCACCTCTTATGACGAACCTCATGACGCGCCCGGCGGGCCAGTCGCCGTACGGCCGCCCTCCCATCATCGCTATTTCCAGAATTAAAACTCCCAAAGCCCAAATATCAGAAGCCAAACCGAACACACCCGCCTCCAAACTCTCTGGAGCCATCCACAAAACTGGGAACAAAGCTTTGCGCTGGGTCATGTACATCGGGTACTCGACGTCCAACTCTCGGGCCAGGCCGAAGTCCGCCAGCTTCAGAGATCGGTTCTTATCGAGAAGGCAGTTAGCGGCGCGCACGTCGCGGTGCACTAGACGACGCAGCCCTAAATATTCCAAAGCCGAAGCCGCTTCCGTGGCCCATTTTGTCATATCTGCCTCGGTCACACTCTCTAACTCATCAATACTCAATTTTTCCTGCCTGGCTTGAACCACCATATGCTTCCTTTCGGTTAAATAACGTATCAAATCTAAATAAATCGCATGCTCCATGAGCATTAAGGGCGAACCCTTAGCTAGACACACTCCCATAAGTTTGATCACATTATTATGTTCTAATTGAGCGAGAACGCAGGCCTCTTGTAGGAATTCGTTTTGTTCTTGTGTTGTCATTCTTTCGTGGAGTGCTTTCGCAGCAACGACCAATGTTCCTTGGCCCGGTTGGTTTAATTCAGCAAAATACACCCGTCCGTAGCAGCCTGATCCAATTTCGTGCATCAATTTAATCGCCGCACGATTCACTAGATACTTAGCTAAAGCCGAGGCATTTTCGTGTCGATTTTCCAAAATTTCTGCCAATAGAGACTTGTTATATGTTGATAAACGTTTTTTGAATCTTCTATATAAAATGTATATAATTACGCATATAATGATTAAAAATGCACATAAAATAAACACTAGCAGATCGTAGCACTCAGGTGCGAATTTATTTCTGCTGGTAATTAAACACTTTCCTGCATCTGATATCCTAGCAGCGCCTAATAATGCAATGCACTCGTCCGCGTCATTCCTTGCAGCCCATAACTCCATCACTGAACTATTGTCCACTCGCCATACAGCCAACGTACGACGATCGTTTCCATGCCATTTCTCTACATAAATTAATGGGTTATTCAATGAGTTATTTTCCATTTTCAAAGCTTGGGCTACACCCGATATGTTCAACGCACTCACCGCTCTCGCATATTTACTGTAATAAATATAGTTTAATTTAAAATTTACACTAACAATTAAATTTTTGGTATTATAATATAGACTTCATTCGATTGTTTTTATAAAGACCATACTTACATTGAACTTCCTTTTCCATATAAGTCATAGCGTGAAAAGGGTTCACCATGATAATACGCTGAAAATCCATGTCCAAGCAGTAATAGAGCATCAGCTAAATATGAAACTCCCGGTGATATTATTGAACCTTGCAATGTTATATTTGGAATTTGAACCAAATCGTCTCGAAGCTTCTGAGACCCCGTAAATGTTTTTCCACCGCGCCAGGCAAAATCTATTGAATAATGAACTAGACTGATATTGTCATTTTTATCGAAAAGACACCATTCACGCACTATCCAAATGTAACTGTTACTAGGGATAAACGTTTTTTGTGCTTTTAATAAAATATCAGTAGCTAGTTTACAGTTCGTATTAATAATGAAAATACGTGCGTCGTCGTTTTTTAATTCTTCCAAATAATTAGCCGTACTGTTTGCAGTCAAGACAACGTTTCTGTAGTTTAATTCGCCATGACTTAATATTGCGGTTACGAAGTCTTTGGAATAGACCGTTTCATCTGAAATAATTGCGAGTCTTGTCCAGCTACATTTAGATAGAAAAAATCGATAGGCTCGTGTTATATGAGAAAAGCGACTGCTAGAGGCAAATGTGGCATGATTATTTACTCTATCGCTAACGGGTCCGGCTAGCTTAAGTGGAATTTCTAAGTACTGGACAAAATCTGATGCTGCCAATAGGCCAGCGTCCCAACTCCAAGCTACCGCCCCGGCCACTGATTTCATACCACTCAGCTTTTTAATACCCCATCTTAAATCATTGCTGCTGTTACAATTAACCAAAGTTTCAAACATTTTGTATTGAACACTATCAATTTTATTTAAGTGTTTCAGAGTAGTATGCGCAACACGCTCATAATATTTATTATAGGGGTCGTCGTTACACAAAAATATCATAATATTAAAAAATGACTCTTCGTTAGTCTCAGTTGTAATTAATTTATTAAATTTTTCATGATTGTCAATCGCCCATTGACACGCTGCTTCTTCTATACCTAAGTCTTCCGAGCTGGACTCGTATTGTAATATATCTCTTAGAGTTTTAATATCGGGCGAAAAACGTATGAGATTCTTATAAATTACAGGTGCATATCTCCGTACGATATTTCCATCGCCTATGCGAACAGCATTTGTTAAATCAAAACTGTCTTTGACACATGTAGAATCATCACTACGACATGGTGGGGGTCGTAAATAATGTACATCTGGTACATCAGACCACAGATTTTCGTCAATGAATATAAATTTCTGGTTCGTACTGCGAAGTCTATACAATTCACGACGAAAACTTGAATCGCTTTCAAACGATTTGAACGTAATGTGGGGATTGACACCAACAGCTCGTCTGACAAACTCTCCAAGAGCATAGTGATCGTGACTGGATTCATTTCTTATCAATATTGTATTACTTGTTATATCACTGTAAAAGATAATAGTTAAGAATACTTTATTAATTAAAATAAAACCAGTTAGCAAATATTTCAAAGCGTTAAACACAGACAATTTTATACCTACTAGTTTTTTTTTTATATAAAGTCTTATAACCTGTAAAAGTAATTGAATTAGTTCTGTTAAAAAAGAGAAGTCTTACCTGAATTGATTAGGAATAACGTCGCAATTTAATATCAATGTATCATTCTGAAGCTTCGACTGCTTAGAGCACGTCGGAATATATGCCATAAGATGCAAATTGATGGGCGGCGAGGCCGGCGCGTTAAAACTGACGTATGGGTCGATTGTTCGCTTCTCCAGTCCACATCCTTCAGAATTCAATATTGCTGCGGGAGCTATTATTACAGACCTGACAAGACAAAACAATATTTGTATCATAAAATACGTTTGAAATTCAAATTCAAAGAAAAACGTGTGATTTTAGATTTATGCCATACCAATTTGGTTAATTTATTAAGTCCTTATTTAAAGGAGTCCCAGTACGTTTATCGTAACAATTTATAGCTATATTAATTTAAAAAATGTTTTCTGTTTTAAGTTTACTTTAATTAAAATAGACTTAATGACAATGAAAAATATACCCAATTCTTTTCTTCACTTGCAAATAGGCATTTAGCATCATATGAATTTTGAATTTGATAAGTGCTTATTTTTGTTATATATTTCGGAGATTAATCAAGATTAAGTTAACCATCAATATTCCATGTTGCATTGCTAACAATCAGTGCGCATAGCCCGCACAGGCGCCGCTCCCGGACGCACTACTGACAGTTTACAATTCGTGACATTCGGCATAACTTAACATTGATGTTTATGGTTCTTCTTCTTCTTGGTTAATAGCAGTGTTGCGTTACCACAATTTTGCCAATGTCTAGTTGTATATAGATAAAACAAGTTTCAGGGTCGATATTTGGTTGTGGCAATCAGCAACACGTGCTTCCAATACCACAGCCAAACATCGACCCCCCATGTTTATGGTTATAAAGCATTATCTATGACGAATAATATTGCTATACTAATTAATCAAACATACACTAACTTTATATTCTCTGGCATATATTTTCAAGTAATGGGTTCAAACATATTTACGAGTGAGTAGTCGCTGTAAGGTCACAGAAGTTCGCTTCAGTGGGGTCCAACCGAGCCACGTAGCGCTGAGCGTGTCGGATGACTGCGAGCAGGAGCGCGGCCTCGGCCCGCGCGGCCCCCCCAGCCCCGACCACCGACATCTCATGGTCTTCCCCCTCTATCCGTACCGCCCGGAGGGGGCCTGATAACGAATTTGTGAACATAATGGTATCTTTCATCATACGATCTTATATATATTACTAGCTGTGCCCCGCGGTTTTACCGGCGTAGTTCCGGTTCCCGGGGCAATACCGGAATGTAAGCTATCCTGTCTTTTAAGTTATATCAAACTGCACACGGTGTGCAAATTTAATTTAAAATCGGTTCAGTAGTTTAGGAGTCGTAGTAGAGTTTAGGACAAACAACGTGACACGTAATTTATATATATATTAAGATGTTTAAAGTATTAAAGTCCTGTCAAATAAGAATTGAAGGTTACAAAAACTACTATACCTATCAACATCCCTTATGCAAAAAAATGCAGTGAAATTAAAAAGCTAAAGCTAAATTTACTACGCATTTCGATGAAATCATTCGTTGTATACAAATGAATAAATCTAGATTAAAACATGGAAACCTTTTGTTTTCCCGGTATTGCAGAAATAGCCTGGCAAAACCGCCTAGTAAATAGATAGGAGTATCTCACCTGAATACTTTTCATGAAGTCGCTTACATGGTTTAAGTGCGGTTGTAAAAACCACAGCAAAAGCTATAAATGTAATGATCCACATCCAGCCGGCGTGTGTTCAGGAATTTAACTAAACTTATCATATTCTGCGTTTTCCTTGTTTTATTTTAATATTATAATTAGTTCGACATCCTTTGCGTATTTGATGTGTGTAATTATTTTAGCTTCATATGCGTAAGGATCGGCACTGATAGTTTATCAACTGGTCAGAATAAACATTTGAGTATACGGTACCTAAACATAAAAAAATCTATATTGACGACCGCTTGGCGCAGTGGTAGCACAACTGCTTTCTGCACGAAGGGGCGTGGGTTCGATCCCCACACCGGAAAAATATATAATTTGTATTTTTCTGGGGTCTGGGTGTTGCTATGTATTGTATGTTTGTATTTACAAAAAAAAAGTATGTATATGTAATTTAATCCGTTATCTAGTTGCCATAACACAAGCTTCTGCTTAGCTTGGAACTAGATGGCGCTGTGTATAAATGTCCTGAAAATATTTATTTATTTATTTATTTATTTAGTACGTGAAAAAATTAATGTATTAAAATGTACTTTGTAGGTACATCTGAAGAAGAGTTTTTGATTGAAACTATTTGTGCGTATACGGGTTTTACGAGTGTCCTGTATGCTTAGTATAACATTCCTCGATACCAAAAAAACGAAATTTAAAGCAAATTCTGAGTAAAACTATTCCATTTATTTTATTCTTTAGAAATGGGTCGCAACTCACAAAGAGTTACTCTTTTTATTTAAAATAAAACAAATTTGAAATTTAAAAATAAATTATTATTTTGTGATGTCTTTACATAGCCCGTATACATATACATCAATACAAAACTTACAAAACACATTGATTGTATTAAATAACTTAAAACTACTTATATATTTACAAATTGACTAGATGCATTCGGAATGTTTCAAATGTGATGATCATATCATTTAAAAAATAAATAATAAACCATCTTAGATATACATACAATAATAAATATAAAAAATACTATTACCTACTTATAAAACAAAATAACATTTGTTTTTACAACTTATAGCTATATAATACAAATACATAATTTAATAAAGTAAAAAACAACAACAAACTAAACAAGAACAAGAGATTCTTTTATAAAGTTAAAAAAAATATTAATTATAATTTAACACAATAAGGAAATTAATTAATAATAATATGTACCATCAATCTTAAACCTTGTAGTTTTATTAATAATTAGTATTGCCATCTCATTATGGCAGAAAAACATATCCTATCTTATACATAGTTTTGAGCAATTGCAAAAACATGTCTGATTGTATTTAGCTGCATTAAAGAATTGTAAAGGACAACATGTTTTTATAACATATTTTGAAACCTGTAATTACGTTTTTATATTTTCACTGTTTTGAATACAGCCATGATAACTTTTTTACGAATTATGGGTGTTTCTAGTTTTTATAATTTTGTTACTAGTTTCGTTTTAAATTAAAAGAAAAAAAAATACTAAATTAAAAAATATTACTAGCCAAGTAATTCTTAGTTGGGTACTGCTATGTATGAAATGTATGTATTTACAAAGGAGACGTATATGTATATTTAAAAATAATTGAAAATACTAGCTGTTGCCCGCGACTCCGTCCGCGTGGACATTCATATAAACTTTGACCGCCTCCCCTTATAAAGTTTTCTTTTTTTTAAGATGTATTCTGCTATTCGGGGCGGAAACAAATCCAACGAACCAAAAACCATGAAAATTGGTCTAACCGATCTCGAGTTATAAGTGTTGTAACAAACCCGTCTT
>DWAJ01005400.1:0-11561 GCA_018238005.1 Eurema mandarina | reverse complement strand
AAGCTTGTGTTATGGCAACTAGATAACGGAATAAATTACATATACATACTTTTCTTTTGTAAATACATACATACAATACATAGCAACACCCAGACCCCAGAAAAATACAAATATATTTTTCCGGTGTAGGGATCGAACCCACGGACCTTCGCGCAGAAAGCAGTTGTGCTACCACTGCGCCAAGATCGGTATATGACTATACCCATATGTACTGATAACCTTTTGCACCTTCTGAAGTATTTAATTTTAAAAATAGCCGACATTTTTGCATAAACCTTCCTCTTGATGTATCAATTTCGTTTTAAACTGTGCAATGTAATATATAAAAATACATGTACTTTATAAATAATAACCAAGCTTACTTCTTCATACAAAAACAATAAAATACTTCTTTGTTTATATAAGTATAGAATATTTTTTCATTTCTCAGGATGGTGACGTCATAGAACTCTGTCAAGTCAGCGATGTACGGTCAGGAGGAGTTCCTAAGGTAATTTATTGAAAAAAAAAATTGTTCCTTTAAAATGTCTCGTAGTCAACAGTGCACGTTTTCTGAACACGTGGATTTTTAGCTATTTTTAGCCATTACCACCACGTGAAACGTTAAGTGAAAGATCTTTCTCGCAATTTATTTCCAATACAATACCACTTACATACTAATTGTCCGTATTTATGCAAAATGGAACCATTCGACAAATTTTCTTGTTGGGATTATTCAAGAATTCTTATCTAAATATTGTCTATTTCAGGGTCATTCATTCATCTATGCAAAAAATTATGTGGTTATTTTTGGTATAAAAATAGACCATACTTAGATAAGAATTTATATTTGATTTAATTTAATTTAAAAAAAGAAAATCTGTTGTCCAATACTCATAACGTACGGTCTTTCCAGGACACGAAGCTTCATGACAAACTAACAACAAAACATGGCGACCAGCTCGAAGACAAATCCTTAACAATATGCAGTGGTACAGATTATATAAACATAAACTATCAACACGTCGTCTGTCCAGATGCTAATACAGCTAAGGTGAGACGTAGTTTTAGTTTCAGAGGAAGAAGAAGAGATATTGTTGTCTCTTTTGAGAAGAGATAACAATGCTCGTGTCATCTTTTTCTCTACTCTATGTATAGAGGAAGTATTAAAAGAAAAGAAAGATGCTTTAAATTTTGAATAATATTGAAGTTAAGCGTTAAAAAAGATATTAGAAAAGCAAACAGTGTTTGTTTTATAATAGTTTTTTATTATAATAAATTTACAAACGAAAAAGCATACCAAGTACCAATCTTTTAAGCGCTGAAAGAGAATACAGCCAAATGAAGCCGAAATAGTCAGGTAGTCTCTTTCTAACGTTAAATAAGGACTTTATATTACAATACAATTCTCGCATAGAATAAGTTTACAATACGAAATAAATGGTCGAATCTAATAATTAATTTGTCAATAAAAATAGAAAGATAAATAATAAACAAATCTAAGCTTCCAATAAAATACTTATTTAAACAACTTACTTTAATTATCGTTCTAAAATATTCGGTAAATCGTCTTGTGATGAGCCCTTAGCTCCTAAATCCTGGATAAATTGGTACGTATTCTTGATTAAATAGAAAGCGTCCCCAAGGTAAGTAAGTATTTAGGGACTTGAAAACGTTTTGACTTGATTAAATCTTTTGTTACTTTACTTACTGAATTACGACTAAGATTTAACATCTATATTATATAGCAGATAATTGTTGCGAGTTAGAGATATGCCGGTAGGTTAATTTGAACTTGGCTCGTCCAAGTTAAGGTCCTTCCATAGTAAAACCGGAGTCAAGTCATTAATGGCAGTCTTATCAGAGATGTCATTGCGTTTCGTTCGGTAATTGGAAGCAACGGTAGCCCAAATTTTCCTCTATCCTATCCTTAATTTCCTTTTGTCACAAATCCTTTCCTTTTAACCTATTTTCAAGGTCAAAGCAGTCATAAGGCACTTAGCTTTGCAACTGTTTATGAAAAATAGACAAATATTTTAAAAGAGTATTTAGGAAGTGAAGGTATGTTTTCAATTAACATGGAACGTTCTCGAAAGGTCTGGTTGGAGGGTCTCAGAAAAATCACTCACAATGTGAAAGCGAACAACGTGTGTCCTATGACATGTCTCAAGAAGCAGTAAGTTAAGATCGTAAAATTTTCTTCGCTTCGCCTTCTAATTCGTCTTATGGGCTGGTTCCATTTGTATGTATTCAGGACTAAATTGGCTATAGAGTTATTGCCCTTTTTGTAGTGAAATAACTTTCCTGAATTATAGGAAAGGACTTTAGTTTTAATCTATATGGTAAAGCGCGTAAGACGAACTCGCAATGGAGCTTTTACGATCTTGCAATTTTAGTCTTTCTATGGCACGAAGATGATCAATAGTTTTCTCAGGATCATATACATAATTTAAACTTTACATTGTTACATCTTGAAGAAACCGCATTCATATTTAAAAAATTAAACACTCAAATTATATTTTATTTAATGGTTATAGATGTTT
Source organism: Eurema mandarina (assembly GCA_018238005.1). NCBI lineage: Eukaryota > Metazoa > Arthropoda > Insecta > Lepidoptera > Pieridae > Eurema > Eurema mandarina. The sequence continues at coordinate 9,039 of DWAJ01005400.1, read as the reverse complement.
TACAAATGTAGGGCCGGTTTCGTTACATCATTATCAGGTAATGTGGAGAAGGAGTCCACCAAATATTCTAGAAAGATCTCTCTTGCCAGACCGCCTGTTATAAAATATTAAACATGCCAGTGTTTAGAAATAATCAAGTTATTTCTGTATAGGGAAAAATATGCGACTTTCCTCTGAACCATTATCCTCGGCTAATCCGATAGATGTTCTTGGTTTGTCGTCGTGAATTTATATGAGTATGTCATAAAATATTTTGGACATTTTTGATGGGAAGTACACTTTAGAAGATACTTTATTTCTAACTGAACTTTTCCATATAACCATTTAAAGAAGAGTAAAGTAACTGTTGTTTGGGGCGGGATAAAAGTATTTCGCCAAATTAAATTATTATTTTAGAAAATAACTGAGATACAGAAATAAGTACATTAGCGCTGATACGACAATTAATTTTATATTTCGGATTCAATACGATTTGGAGTGCTTCAAGAAAAGGACGTATCTCCTTTTAAAGGTCGCATCTCTTTTTATAGGCCGGCAACTCACTATAAAGTTGTAAAGCTTCACGAGTGCTGATGGGCGGAGATCACCATTTTCCATTAGGTGGCTCGCCTGCTCGTTAACCTTCTATATTATAAATAGTTTTAAGCATTATCTCGTGCCATAGAAAGATTTTGATGTCGCATGGCTTTGCATGAATTGATCTGAACTTCAACTGCATATGTTTTATTTATAATGTTTTATTTTCCTAACAGCTTTTTACATTGACCTTTGTATATCTCTGACAGCCTAACTTACACCATTGGAACCGTTTTACATAATTTACAGTTCTAATTCCATTTTCAATTTGAAAGTTAAATATCTAACGGTAGTTTTTGAATACAGAATATGATTATCTTTGGTTTTAGCTGCTTTTGTTTTTGATAATATATTTATGGGGAATAGGATACTCAAAGACGATGGGGATAAGATCAGAGGGTTTGTTGGTCTTCTAGTATCCAGAGAGAGCTCTGTAGAGACTGAGTCACGTCTTTCCGAATTTGTTTAGGAATTAGGAGTTACGAAATTGAAATATCTAATAATTGACTTTAAGAAAAACGTGGTTAAACCAAGACTTTTCTTACGTTTTTTCCTCATGTTCTTTGTATTCTTTTGGGTACGTGTATCAACTTAACATATTATTTTTCCGTTTCGAGAACAAGCCTTGTAGTATTTGCTAATTAGGTAACATGTTGTTTTTATTAGGACTCCGAATTATACGTTTCCCTTTTGTTTACCCTCAAAGTTTTTGGACTCAGTGTTACTGTATATTTGCCTGTATATTCTAAGTTATAACCATACAAAGACTTGAGTCTCCATTATAAAAATAGGATTATAAAAATTGCAAAGCCCAATTCACTTTAGCTAAAAGACTTCAAGTATGGATAATCAATCATTCAATCAATACAAGATAGGACCCTCGGGCGTCCTGTAATGGCCTTTCGAAGCTAGGCTATTTATTATTTAGCGATTGAATGTCATGTGATATAAGTTTTCAACTATATACTTAGGGTATTTGCGTTAAGTGAAATCTTCGATCAGATTTTTGTATATAACTTATATGAAAATCTGAAAACTGAAATATTTCATTGATTGTTTTTTTAAGAATATATGTGAATACCTTATTATTTTGTTTTAATTTATATTCGTTTTTTTAGTGTTCAAATGATTAGTAACATTAAATACTCTTATTGATCAAGACCAAAGTAAAGAAGTCAACAATATCTAGCTATGAATAGCGTGACTACTGTAATATTTTCAGTGGCTCCTAAAATCCCGACTGACTATTTGAGAGACAGTAAAAGATAACTTCATATAAATTTTATTATTTCTATCAAACAAAAGTTATGACAAATATTTCATTGCATTCTGTTATTTTTCTAGTTGGAAACTTATTTGTCTCTCCGTTAAAGTTTTCCTGTCATCAGTTTCAAATATTCTCTTCGCCTAAACTGAATTTGGCGCGAGACTTCATCTACATAGACTAAATAGACCACAGACTAAATAAACAAGGCTATTAAAATCTGGTAGCTTCAGGCAATATAGTCTGAACTAGTAATTAACAAATACTCGTACGTCTGAGAGAAATATTTTAAATTAAATGTTACGATTCCTACGAGACTTAATCTATTGATTATGATCTTAAAAATCTAAATAATAAAGTTAAAAAAATTACATTGATATATAGATTTCTATGAATATGATGACTAAATATGTGATATCGGTTTCGATACGGTGGGACGGTGAACTTTTTCATGTATAAATATTATAATAGTCGAGTTTTTGTTGATATTTACAATTTTATGTTCAAATTTTTAAAAAGAGCGACTATCAGAGTTTCTTGCCGATTCTTCTCTGTAGGAACTGCCTTCCGAACCGGTGGTAAATGTTTTGTAATACCATGACGATTCAAAAGTGTTACTTTATGTAGCCTAGTTAAATAAAGATAGATTTTGACTAAGAAGACTTTGACTTTGATAATCCTTAGATTATTACTTGAAATACAATGATGGTTCTAAAGCAATAAAAGGGCAGGTAAAGGGGTAAGGGTAGGTACAGGTAGGATAGGTACAGCGTGATCAAAATTTTTCTTTGAATCTTTAAACTGTTCCTTAAACTCGTTAATGTAGCCTCGCGATTCGGTGAGTTTTTGTCCGTAGTCTACGCTACTTAGCGCCATTTCCGAACGCTCCACCTACCCCGATGGAAACGCAGTATCCATAAGAGGACTTCCCTCTGAACAAATAAAAGGTGTAAGTTAGGCTATACAAAGGTTGCATGCTTTCTAAGGTATGGAAGGAGGAACTTCGCCACATCACCCACAATAACAAGATTAACAATGTCTGTCCAAGGACCAATCTTATGAAGCAGTATGTTTCTTACTTATTCAATGTTAGTGCTAAAGATCGCTATTTCCTTACATAAATACTAAAGTAAAGATAGTCCAGAATTTTACATGACCTTTTGGAGAATAAAAGGCAGGTAACATCAGAGCAAAATTTGTACTAAAATTGTAATATTCATAAAATATATTTAGCTGTTAATTTTTGTCAGTCTGCGTTCAATATCACTTCATTAGATAAAGCCTAAATATCTGCTTTGACGAATGTCAATTGAGCGAAATATTTGCAAACAATTTTCCTTATTTGTAAGCAATAAATATTTGATTTTGCTCCACGTTCATCCAATTTACTTTGTAACGTTTATGAAATTTACGAAATTGCCGTATTACAGTTTCCTAACTACAAAGATGAGAAAAAATGTCCTTTAAAGTTTATAAAGCATTTAGTTCTTACTAAAGTAATACGATAATAATTGGGCTTTAAGATGAAAATGAATGTATAATATTATTTAAAAATACAGCAAGGCAATAGTGTCATAGAACTCTTTAATTAATCACGTACTTATTTGTAGCAGCACCTATATATCCATGAATTTTATTTAAAATACCCAGAACTAAATATTGCACTGTATAATTAATCTTTGCAAAGTCACCATCAACTAATTTCAGCTTCATCAAACCTTTAGTTTACACAAAACATTATATGCTCGTATTCGGTAATCACAGGTGAGCAAGAGATAACTCTCTATAAAGTCATAATTAGCAGTTGGTCTCTTTCCATTGGTGGATGTGCAACTCTCACCGGGTATTGTACGAAATTGCACCAAGCTTTTTATTCACGCTTGTTTTTTCTGCACCGTTCTGTTCTTATTTCTAATGCTTCAATGTTAATGTATCAAAATATACCCTCATAACTATCTCACCAATCATCGTTTACAATCAAAAGTCCTGTTTGCTTAATGGAATTATCATTTCATCCATTGTCATCTCATTTCGAACTTATTATTACTACCACAGAATTACAAATAAATTATTTTATAGTTGGATGCGACTCAGCTTCTTAACAGACCCGAAAGGAAAGGTACCAGTTAAAGTTGTTGCAAGAACATTTGCATCTGGAAAAACTGAGAAGTTGGTCTATCAATGCCTGTCAGACCTTGGGTTACCGTCTGGTAAAAATGAGTCAATGGAGAAAGAAGCCTTCACCTTTGATAAATTCTACGCTCTATACCATAAAATCTGTCCGAGGAATGATATTGAAGAACTCTTTAGGACTGTGTAAGTATATATTAACGATTGTATTATATAATAAACCAGCGACCCGTTCTTCATTATATGTAAGCCTTGCTCTTGAATTACTCCATCTATTAAAAAAAGCCGCGTCAAAATACGCTGCGTAGTTCCAAAGCTCTAAGCGTAGATAGGGACACACGGGAAAAGCGATTTTGTTTTCATACTATTTTTTGAAGGTTGTATTAAAGGCCTTAACGAATACACTGTTCTTGTAAATACCTTGCTACTGAAACTAATCATCCGCTTAGCCAACATGACAAAAATAGAATTGATTAACATACTGATCGTACAGTATTTTTTGTTTGTATGAAAAAACAAAACAAAGTTGAAATCTCGACATATCTTAAGAATATTGGTAGAAAGAAATATACGTATTGAAAATTAATTTTACAGAACACAAGGCAAATCAGATAGGATAAATCTAGAACAATTCGTCAATTTCCTCAATGAGAAACAACGTGATCCACGGCTCAATGAAATTCTTTACCCACTGTACGATGACAAGCGAGCAGTTGAAATTATTGATACTTACGAACAGAATGAGGAAGCTAAAGCTGCTAGTGAGTATACCTGTAACTTTTCAAATTTAGTTTCAACATTATTCAGTTATTACTTGGTAGTCAAATTATACTTGTATTATATAATGTCATAGGTTTTATATAAAAAAGGGGTCCATTGGAGTAACTATTTTGTAAGGACTCCAACATCGCAATATATAAATAAGGTCAAATATTTAAACTTCATCATCCATATGTTTTGCTTAATCTCATTAACTGAACAAAAATTATAATCAGCTTATCTAATAGTTAAGATAAAATGAAACTGGATTCAAATGTCTCTATTAAACAGTGATGGGACTCGTCTTCACCAATTATCTCTTTCAGAATGTCTAACAAAAGACGGACTAATTCGCTACCTAATGTCCGACGAGAACGCGCCAGTGTTTCTCGACAGACTTGACTTCTACATGGAAATGGATCAGCCTCTCTCCCATTACTACATCAACTCCTCCCACAATACCTATCTCTCTGGCCGACAGTTTGGTGGCAAAAGTTCTGTGGAAATGTACAGACAAGTGCTTTTGGCTGGTTGTCGGTAAGTTTTTATAAAGTTATTTAACAGAACCCCTTAAAAATGAATAGTTTCCCCACTTTTACAACATTTTTCATTGATGCTTCGCTGCTGTGATGTTATATAGCCTAAAATCCTCCCTATAAATTGACTATCTAGCACAAAAGATAGAATTTTTAATTAGAACCAGTAGTTTCTGAGATTAACGCGTTTATACAAACAAACAGTTTTTATATATAAGCATGTGTTTATGATTATGTTAATAAAATTTAGTTATAATAAATAGTCTCCAATAATAACTCATGTTGCTAGTAATCAAGTTCTCCTGAAAAGACTCGCTATAAAGATTCATTAGCTGTTCTCAATATCGATTTAAATCTACAATGTTACAACTAATTAACACGATAATTAAAACAGTGTAATAATTTACGCATCGTGTTCGCAATCTGTTAAACACGAAACATTAACCATTAAAATTAAAACATTCAACAATCTCCACAGCTGTGTTGAACTCGACTGCTGGGACGGCAAGGGAGAGGACGAAGAACCAATAATCACTCACGGAATGGCCATGTGCACTGACATTCTATTCAAAGACGTCATATACGCGCTAAGAGATACCGCTTTCGTAACGTCTGACTACCCCGTTATACTTTCATTTGAAAACCACTGCTGTAAAGCCCAGCAATACAAGCTGGCGAAGTACTGCGATGAAATTTTGGGTGATCTGTTGCTGAAGGAAGCTTTGCCGGACTATCCGGTAAGTTTTCTAGTAGAATTATAGGTAATTTTTGGTCTACGGCTATGAGTCAGGTAAGTATATCCTGAGCTTGTAATCGTTTACCAATAGATGACTCTTCTGCCCATAAAAAGACGAACCTTTAAGGAAGGATTCGTCAATATGCTGTTTGGTATCGCAAAGTTATTCGAGGTTAGTTTCCATGACATCATCAAAGACATCTCTCAAACAAAACAGAACCACACTATGAAATAAATACTGAACTCTCTATTTTTAGGACAGGAGGGCTAATAAGCAGAAGGGTCGTCTGTTGGTGAGTAATTCCCTCAAGCACCCTCACTTATTATGGGTCATCGCTTAAGGGAGGTTTTAATAGACTCTGTATGTGATAAAATAGGCGTCCACGCACTCAGCTATTTACAGCACACCAGCACCGACCACAACACACGCAAACATACAAATTTTTAATTTACTCACTTTTAACATGGACATGCTTTTGTTATGTTTGATATTTAATCTGAAATGTATTGTATAGGTCTAAAGACCAAATGTGTTTCAACCCTAGTGAGTTAAACTTATAAGTACCTACTGCAATAAAATCATAAACAGTACATTCCTGCTGTAGACTTTTGTTTATTTTACTTATTAAATTTTGCACAAATGATATTTATTATACACTCGAGAGGGCTTCATATGACATTAGGGCCAACAAAAGACAAGGAATATCTAAAATAATATGTTGCGACTAAACTTGGCTTGTTAGGGTTATACAAAACACGTCAACGTTACCAATAATAAAACTTAATTTTAACTTATTTATCAAAGTCTTTATAAAACAAATAATAGTAACATTCCATTCCAGTTAGAACCAGGTCAACCTTTACCACCACCATCTTGCCTCAAGCGTAAAATCATGATAAAGAACAAACGCTTGAAGGCCGAAGTGGAGAAGCAAGAATTGGAGCTGTTCCGTCAGGGGCAGTTCGTTATCGAAGACGAGGTGAAGGAAGACGCGTCTGCTGTCGCTTTGCCTGGTGATAAGAAGGTAAGGACAAGAAATGAAAGAGTCTTTCACTGCACAATTGATAAAACCAGCACAAGCTAAGCCAATCACCTTTTGTCTTCGAACAACCGTCCCAAACTAGCCACTAACTTTATATTTTTTTAGATTGTAAATTTCCTCGTAGTATTTTATAAGTTTCGAAGACATTAAAAGATATTTTATTTATTTATTTTGATATTTTGGTCCTTCGAGCTAGACCTTTTTATGTTTTAATTCCTCTACTTGTGAACCAAAAGGATCCTCTATCAGTCGAACTGACTCGCTGGTTTCATGGTTGGCTCGGTTTTCCATCTAACTAAGGAATCATCCGGATCTATAGCTTTCTCTCGCCAGAAATATATAAATATATGTGAGAAGAATGGAATAAGAAATGGGAGGCTTTTACCCTTACTAATTTAATTATTTCTTAATAAACATTACAATCTCCACATTTGCAATGTTATAATTGAAGTTTGCGACAATTTTATCATATTAACGTCAGCCGGAAGAGATAGTAGTAGAGGCGACCCCGGGCGCGGAGGGCGACGCGCCGCCGCCGGTGCAGTACACGGGCTCCACCACCAACGTGCACCCCTGGCTCTCCTCCATGGTCAACTACGCGCAGCCCATCAAGTTCATCAGCTTCGAGGAGGCGGAGAGTGAGTCGCTTTCTCCCCCAGAGACATCTGATCATCATTCCATCGTCCATCTTCGATTGAAATTGTATTTATCTTGGCTTATGCGCATTATATAATTCAGAAGGTGCACTGACTTCTGAGATACAGGTTTTACCTAGTTTAGAAGTCAGGGTCTTTATTTGCTGGCCCTCATAGTTATGATACTAAAATTTGTAATCTTTGTCTCATTTTTAGTATTAATAAAGATTTATTTATTTATTATTTATTTATTGTATGATAATAACGCGATAGCTCTCGAATGGATTTTGCTGAAATCTATTTAAGATCGGACTCTGAATTCTGTATCATACCATAGGGCCATAGTAATAAAAGAATCCCACTACAGATTTTTTTATGAAGAAATCAACTTCAATAAAATAAAACAATCAGCTGTTAGCATAATATTATTTGACTTTCGATCTAAAATAAATGGGTGGCCCCATATCATATTATTGATGGGGTAAATCCTGATTTGCTATGAAAGGTTTCAACGACTTGTCAATTTTAACGATCATAGATAGAACTGAGAATAGGTTGCGTAGTTTTAAACATCTAAGCATACATACATACATCTATAGACTATATCCCTATGGACAGAGAGACCGACTATATTTTATACGTACTATACCTAGTAACATAAATTTTAACCAAAACCTTATTCCAGAACGCAATATCCACCACAACATGTCCTCGTTCGCCGAAACAACAGGCATGAACTACCTCAAGTCTCAAGCCATTGACTTCGTGAACTACAACAAGCGTCAAATGTCCCGTATCTACCCTAAGGGTACTAGAGCTGACTCCTCGAACTACATGCCTCAAGTAAGTCTCACTCCCTCACTAAAACTATATTATTCTACAACACACTTTACAACTTAAAAAAATAGCTCTAATGAAATTGAGTGATAATTAAACTGAAAGTACTGTAAAATATTTGATTAGCAGGATTTGATATTGCGACAAGATTTGTCGGACAGGCTAACAACGTACATGACAGACTTTTATTTATTCATACTTAAAATTATTTAAAAGTTAAGAAAAATATATATAAATTTCCAAAATTTAAAGAACAATCAAATTTATACATAGCGGAGTAATCTTATGTACTAGGGAAAAATAATCTTACTTCAAACTTCTTGAATAAATGGAACATCAGCTCCTCTACATGTCGGGTACCTTTGCAATCAGCAAAGGTGTAGTACGCGTCATTTATGTTTAGCGCTGGATGAGAATAGCTGCGCATCGGTAGAATCGCGCTCGTAATTGACGTATTGGTGCTCAAAGACAACACGACTGGGACAACCAATCAACGCTCGCGCACCCGACGATCACGCGCCGT
>DWAJ01005399.1:0-11562 GCA_018238005.1 Eurema mandarina | reverse complement strand
TTAAAAACGAATATTTTTAAATTGAGTAAAGCCGCGGGTCATTAAAAACGAATATTTTTAAATTGAGTAAAGCCGCGGGTCATTAAAAACGAATATTTTTAAATTGAGTAAAGCCGCGGGTCATTAATAATAGCTAGTCTTAATTATTTTCAAAATGCATGCTACAAATGAACTATTTGAGTGTTTAAGATGTAAGGTAATGTTGGCTTGGTTTTTCGCCGACGATATAATGCATTAGCATTTTACTTAGTCCATCATGAATTTTTAAATGTATTATGTATGGTTTTACAAAAAATGCAATTTATTATCTAGTAGCAGTATAATACTAGTTCTATCATGCTAGGTATTTCATGACGCTGTATAATAATCGTATTTAATTATTATTATTTTAGCAGTTTAAATATATAAAAGAAAATGACATTCATATTTTGGATTCTGATTTAATTCTCCTTGTATTGTTTAATTTCCAACAACAACACCATCAACGACAAGACATACAATGTCTATTTAAATGTCAAAAAGTATGGTGACACTACCGTTACACAGTTCCAACAGGACAATGTTACGACGTTCGCCGCAGAAATATAAAATGGAAACTGTCCTTGTTCCGAGGAATATTTAATGTAATATAACCTTTTATTACAAACTAGCTAATACATACCCACGCCGTACGCCACGCGCACTGAATTCATATACAGGACCATAATAAAGTTTATTATTACATCTCGTGGTTTCCCTCTATGGAATTTTGACGCAATTGTGTGTATATCCTTATGAAATTTCTGTCCTACTTATAAATGCTAAAATTTCTGAGGTTCTTTTTGTTAAAGACCAAAAGCTTTGTTGTTCAGCGCAAAGAGAGCTGCTTATTTTTTCATATGTCAATTTAATGATTATATTGAAAGCAATAGGTATATACTAAACACTTTATATTTACTTTTATCACGAATTTTTACCATAAAATAAGCAGGTACAATTATTGAAAAAAATATCCTTTGTATTTTGTCTTCAAACTTATATTAATTATTGTTAGTTTATAACCAACTCTTCAACAACAACAAACAAAAAAGCAATGAATTGTACACAACTAACAATTTAATAAAATACATAAATGATACCAGTATAATAAATCTCAATAACAAAACCCATTCCAGAACAAACAGTATGTTCATAAAATAATATAATCAAATTAATAGGATGTATAAACTACTTCCTTATCTGAAGGTACGAAACCTTATTAATGGAACGGTGACGTCACACATTTACCTACCTGTTAACCTTTCTAAAGACGTGGGTATAATTTATTTCAGTCTCACCTAGGATAGATTCACTATCCTATCATTCATATTATGCGTTTGAGACAGTAACTCTATTTAAAGTTTAACTTCATTTCTTAGTTAGAAGTTTCGGAATTGAACTATTTATTAGTAAACGTGAAACGACTTATATTTTTGTTAAATTGTATTTTGTAAAGAAATTTGCAATACCTTCTAATTACGAATATAAAGATATAGAAACGGGTTATATTAGTAAATACTAATGTTTGAATCGCTTTTGAAATTTATAGCTTATGCAAATGTGTGATCGTACGATCGTTGTATCGATATTAACGAATAATTTATCGGTAAAGATAACCTATAATATATTTAGAAACGGTAAAATTTACGATGTTTTCAAAATTCTAATTGAAAGCCCCAAAAATCTCTAAGACCAGTCGATCTACTTCTAGAAGCTTCTTCTTTTAATAAATTTTCATAAATAAAGATAAAGAAAATATCAAATGATCATATTAGTATAGCTTCTACCTATGAGAAAAGTTTTGTTTAAGCCTTATGTCAGCCATTCAGTACAGCATATTGTTTGTTGGCTTACAGCTTAAGCTTAGGTTCCATACATTTTCTTTTAAGTCTGACATCAAATTATTTTCAAAAGCCAAACATTAAACATAAGCCGAGATATCTTAAAAGCAATTCATCTGAAGCGACGTTTATTTTATCTTATTTGTTCAACGCGTACCGTTTATTTGATTTCGTGATTTAGAAGCTCGGTAGTGTTCAAACAATATAATCTTATAAAAGTTTGCCATTGTAAATCTTTTACGAATGAACGCTGGGAATTAATTTCGTTTTAATAAGGAGCTATTAATTAATGCTTTCGAAGTTATGACGATTACAATTTAGCTTTTTGTTATGAGAATATGAATTTTTAATCAAGATGTAAAAGTAATCGAATTTGCTGAATTAATGTTCCATAGATTTTCGTAATATTTATATTCGAATGATCCTTTATTATTTTAATTGTCAATGTGTGCTGATAAATACTTGAACCTTATTAAACTTTAAATTAACATTTTATGTGTAACTTCCAAATGCTGTAAACTCAGTGCTGTCCTCTTCTTGGAACATTTCCAAAGCAATTTAGTGTTAAATTGTTTATACTTAACGCGTCGTATACGTCATCAGAATATACTATGGCTTGGTATGAAGTGAAAATTAGTATGGAAAAGCATGTTATTAGCTTCAAAACAAACAATGAAAGTGCTACGTTGAAATTTTTGTTCTATCATACCTCCATACTTGTTTTTAAAGAATTAAATGTAAAATGATTCGTATTAGATATGTTATAAAAGATTTAATTATAGTTAGTAGTATGGTTTTTAAAATTATTCTTTTGTTTGTAATATATAAAGAAATATAGTTGCGTCATTTATAAATGCTCATTTCCTTCACATTTTTTCATTTAATTTCTTCGATATGAATGATCTCCCGAGATCTGAATATCTCGGGATGTATATTGATTTTTTAAATAATAAATAAATTAATATTCTATATAATAAAAATGTCTATTTATTTACGTTAAAGCCAAATAAATTCGAATAATTTAAAATATATTCAACGTTTATAAAACTGTATTTACTTATAGAAATGCTAAATAAGTTTAATGCATGAATAAATGTGATTCGACACTATTTTAAACAATTTATTAGAAGGTAGATATTTTATAACACACTATAATTAAGTCCATACAAATAAATCTATTTAAACACACGTTTCTAGGTAAAGTAAGTATGTTTCATATAAATAACATTCTATTTATTAAAACCTGTACTAAGCTTTTTCAATGAAAATAAAATGAAAAATAATGTCAAGTATTGTGGCAGTGTTGTAGAAACGTTTCGAGTGTAGTTGTATGGTAAAACTATAATTGAAATTGTTTTATGCTACGGAACTGTTGAAACAGAGAATAATATGCGGGAAAAATAAAAGTTGTTTGGAAAATGATTGCAAATCTATCCTACGAATACAAAAAGCTAGCTTAGCTAGAATTTAAGGCATCTATGAATTAATCTCTAACTAAAAATTGTTTGAAGAGTTTTGAATCGCGCTTATGATATTTTTTGAGACTTACCTTATATACAACTTCTTAATATCGATCCATCGGCGCTAGTTCGACACGTTGAGGATCCTCTCTTTGGTTCAGAAAAAGGTTAAATATTTCTATAAATATAAGCACGAATAACGCATAATGTATTGAACATAATAGTTACAGATAGCACTACTGTTATAATTATTTAAGAGTTAATCCGACTAGCAGCTTGGCGGCTTATGTAAACCAATTTGGTCAATTAGTATTATATTATTTTAATCGAGGGTAGTTACTGAATTTGTTTTCGCGGTAGTACGGCAGTAACATGAACTACATTATCAAACACTCATTATAAACATTTAATTATTTTTGTCAGTACCCAATTTTACTATAGTTAATAGATATAATATACAAAAACAAATAACCCAAAAAAGTGTTCCGCACAGTAGTGATAGCAAGTCAAAACAGCAGAAAAGAGATAAATGATAAAACTCACAAAAAAAGAGATAGTTAGTTTTGTCAGTTTCGTGTGAGTGCAACATTAACCAATAACCTAAAGGTAAGACGTCCTAATTAGCATGTTTTGGCGTCTTCATAAATTTGCGCTTATAACATATATATTTAATATAATATAATAATCATTACTATAAGTTATAACCTAACCAATATAATGGTGTATCTGTATAAAACTAAAGCGCAAACATATACCGATTTAACTAACTTATGTGTGTGTCGTGATACGGTATATCTGAGACCTTTTTCGTCAGTAACCACCAAACGGCTGGTCATAAAGTTCTATTGTGTTCCGGTGCTAAGATAACGACTTTTATATGATATTGTATAGCGGCATAGCCACGCGAGCATCGTCTCTTGATGCATATAAAATGTATGTAATGCGATATGTCATGAAAGATCGTTATTAGAAAATATTATAGTTAGGGAAATGATTTTTGAAAATTTTATTGGATTGAAATTGGAAAGAAACTGAATAAATACTAGCTGATTCTCGCAATTTCATGCAGTAAAGTCTGTTCTTGTTATTTTTTGTTTATTTAATAATTTGATTGATTTAGGATGGTGTCAAAATTACCAAGCAAAGATTGTTTTTAAAGCCATCTAGATTATGAATAATTATTAATTAGGTAATCTTTTCATAACTTTTAAAACTTCAAAGCGTTTAAACATGAAAGCGTACTTTTCCATATATAAAATTAGTGGAGATTTATCTTACATACATTCCTTAGAGATGAATGATAAGACCAACAAGAAAAGTGAGTTAGTCATCCATCTGTTGAATTCGCAAACGTACTGGAAGGTATTTTAAAACAATTAAGAGAGAGGAATTTTAGTTACCTGGTACGTGGATAAGTCATAAAAAAATAAAAAAAATAGTTTAATGCGAGCATTCCTTCTTTCCAACGTTTCCGAGATTTTCAATATTACTTACATAGATATGATTAAAAGCAAGGACTTGCTATTTTCAGTTTTTGATATGACATTACACCAAATGAAGAAGTCAATATTAATTCCTCAATACTGTAATATAATAAGAAAGACTAGTTCGATATTTTCTTGAATCAGAAAACGACAAAATAAATTTCAACAAGCCCGTTGTTTTAAATCATTTAATTAGTCCTTCAAAGAGATGATAAATTCATACATTATATTGGTACATTTTTGCTGAACAATTAAAAATACGGGTCACCTTAATAGGAACGTCTATAGATAGTGTTTCTGAAACCGGCACGTGTTTATTTAAAGATAGTTGTTGCTTGTTTAATGAATTTAACTTACAAACTCTAGCAATTTCGCTTAGTCCAGCTCCGAAAGTTAATTCGGATTGTTTGTCTGTTTACAATTAGAATGAAAACTCAAATGTGTACGTAATTGAAATTTATTTTAGATTGAAAGACTTTTGCTTAAATTTGTATTGGTAATAAACTAGATGATCTATTAAAGTATTTTTTTAAATTATTATTTAACTAGCCGTGGTTTCTTGTGTGATACATAAGAACTGTCCTCTCGAATGATTCTATCTGATAAATCCTGCATGAAAATCGGTTGCGTAGTTTTAAAGACTTAAACATACATCCCTATGTACTACTTACTACAGATAGAACACAACAATTTTATTATATACTATGTAAAGATTTACACATCTGCTTATGCCTTTGTGGTAGTGTTATGTCTCGCGGAAGAGTTTGCGAAGGTACCCGGGATCTCCTCATGCTCCGGCAAAACTGTAAACAGTGGGGTTTTGGTCGGTAAAAGTCCGACATAACCCGTTATCCTTACCCCGAGGTCCAAGGGTATCCTATGAGCATTTCCCCTCTAAAATAAAAAAGGTAGTTATGTAAGTTCGGAAACACGTAGGTGAGATGCCCTAGCGCTGGATTTCAGTGCTATTCATGGAAACAAATAAGAATATATAATCTCATTTCTTATCTCAACAGCTATTTCTGTCCACTATTGGAGAGTTCTATGATGTCCAGCGCGACCGGTCTACAGCCACTTGTTTCTAACGGGTCGCAGCTAACCACGTTCAAGAAAGCGCAGTATAGGACGGCGACTTAAGAGACTAGCTACTTACTGAAAATGGTATTTGAGCATTTTTTATACTTAAGTTATTTGGTCAATTTGTAGAAGCTTGATAAAACAATCTGATCGAAAGGATCATTGTGCCGATCTTCATTAATTCCCTCTTTAAGTTTTGTTTTCACTTTTTTCCTTCCCTGTTTACCATAACAAAAAGAAACAGACAGAGTTACTTCCGCGTTTATTATATTTCTATTTAATAACGTGCTTATCCGATAGATACACGAAATAAAACTACTAAACAATTAAATATTAGCTGTATTTAAACACAAACATTGCGAGGCGTCGGATCGCCGCCAATTAAACGAGTCTTGGCACAGAAGTATTAAGAAGTCAACAACTTGGCCGCCACATTCCGACACCGGACAGAATTGTGTCGCAGAATTTACTAGACGTTGCTTATTCCGTAAAATTGTCTAAGGAAACAATTGGGACTGTTTAATTACATTATTTACTAAGTCTTTCAGAGTTAGGACTGACAAGTCTCAGTTTTACGAGTAAGATGTTTCATTATGTTTCGTATTAAAGTTAAGGCTCATTAGATGAATAATTTCGGCAACAGTGTCATATTAAGAACATATCTCTTTAAATATTAAACTTTTAATTTAATTAAACATTAGTGTTAATTTGACGTTGAAATTAAAAACAGAATATTCTAGATCAAATCATTTTAATAATATTTGTACTTAGATAATTAATTTTTTACGCGTCAAAGCAGTGAGAATTGACATTTACAACATATTAACTAACAAACACACAGTATACAATATGTAAATACAATTCTAGACAAACAAAGCTCCGTATTTGTTGAACCCGTCCGCTGTAGCAAAATCTAATTACCTACAAATCACAAAGTAAAGTCAAATATTTCTTATATATTCACTATAAAATTAAAGGCATCAATAGTTGCAATGTTGGATATTAAATATTATCTTAATAATGTTATTTAATTCTTGTATATTTAGTTTAGTACTAATAACGAGTATACCGAATTTAAACTGTGGGAAGTCCTCTTACTTATACCGCATCGTCTTCGGGGGAAAAGGTGGTGGTTATGTCAGACTCGCTCAAATTTGAGCTACTACTGACTATAGTTCACCGGTGTTTCTTCGCGCATCCTAACTCGGATGGACTCACGATAAGCTTTCGTATAAAACCATAACATACACCTTTTGCGTCAATTATATTTCTGGGGTTACTTACATTAACAAACGGAGAATTTTTACTAAGAAATTCAAAATGTTAGAGCTCTAACGGCTAATTTATTTATGAAATGTAATAGTTGAAGTAACAAATTTAAATTATCTAATAAATTACGCATTGTGGCATGCAATGTATTAAATCCATTAAAATTATTAGAAGCACCATGGCTTAAAATTTCCGGTTTAACTATCTATACAGAGATTCCCTTACAGTGGCTTGTAGCCCCTTAAAATTCTCTATTAGATTTCAAGGGACATCTTCAATGAAGCCAAAAGTATGTCAAATGAGAGGCCATTTGTCAAACTTACCCTATACCATCCATTGCGCGGACTACGGAGGCGTCACTTTCACGACTTATCATTAACGAAGATTTCTTTGCTAGCTTTTTATTTCTTGGCCCCTCTATGATTTATTTTCTCTTTTAGGTGTAGACTTAGTTTCGTTATTTATCGCGGAGGGTTTAATAGAAGATGGTACCTACACGTTCGATGAAATATGAAAAATGACTTTATTGGATAGTGACCAAATTTTTGTTTCTTAGGCTTCCACGTCCACGTCAAAAGTCACACTCCTAATATTATATTTTTTAGAATTATCAGAATAGCGTTTGAAACTAATTCATCTCGTAAACATATAAGTGAGTTGTGGTCCACGATAGACTCTTGATTTGAAAACCCGAACTGGTTTGCGTTGAACAGATTTTCATATACATTTCACGTGAATTCAGCTTTACCTAATCTCACGTTTCTCGAAAAATCATATTTGCTATCTCAGCTTTTGCAATTTCCGGATAAGCAGCTAGTTACATCAAAATGTTTCGGTGTTGTTCAATACAAAATTTTCACTCAATACAAAGTTTCCACAATACTGGCTGATTCCTTACAAAGTCTAGAATATAAAATTTTTGTGACACTCTTATGATATTCGTAATAGTTCGGAATTCTTATTTATTTATAAATTAACAGATATAAGTACTGCAGTTAGTAGAAAGATAAGAAACCAGTTTTCTCTTCTCATACTTTGAGTACAACTCATTCGCGGCTTGAAGAATCTTTTTTTTTTTTTTGATATTGAAAACTTTTTTTTTTAATTTTTAGTAAAAATTCATTAAATAATTCGTAGGTATATTGAAACACAAACATGCGACTCGCAAAACAAAAAATCCCTCGGGGATCTAACGACGCGTCACCGTAAGTGAAGACACGAGCAATTTATTTTTCTTTGTGCGATTGACATTTTATAACCCCGCAAAATTAACCTCACCGTACCATATTGGCTGCGCGAAACGATTTGGGAGTTAAAGATTCTTTTAAAGTACTGTTTGTAGCTGTAATACCGCTTAAACTCATTTTTAATGTAAAAATAATTCTAATTATTGTTGTATATAAATTGATGTAGAAAATTCTGGATTCTATAACCACAAATGATAATAAATGACATGTGTGATGTGTAATAGACATAATGTGAAAGACATTTTTTATGCAATTACCGCGTAATTAAGTAGCTACCTCCGCCCATAGGCAGTGGTTAGAGGTCTTACTAATGTGTAGCCGAATTTTTAATATATTAACTTGCGATGGAGATTTACGCATGAAAATTCATAACAAGCAATAATTATAATGACTTATCTGTTTACTTTAAAATTGATTGTTAAAATCAATATAAAAAAAAATCTTCTCTGCAAATAATTTATCGTAATCCGGCCTTCACGAGAATTTTCATACATTTAATGCGACCATTTTTTGTTTATACACCGCGCTGCCTTTTTCGGTGAAAATGTTACAAATGCAAGGCACGATGAACCCTTATTAAACTTCTCTGTAAAACGTGCAATGGGCTAAATTTATTCCTCCGTAAAAATAATTAATTAGTGAAATCTTTGGCTACGTTGCATTATAAAAATAACGCACAAATTAACCTATTTTTGTAGAGCAGAATTCTCGAGGAGAGCTAATTAATTAAACACTAGTATTTTGTTAAGTAGATCTAATTAAAGTAAAAATTGTTCTCGTACGAAATTTATATGTGCGAGTTGGTAAGATTCTCATGATTATACGTTTGTGGTATTTTTTAAAGAAAATAACTGATTGCATAGAAACACGAAAATCAATCTGAAAAACTCAAGAAAATATTTAAACCGACCGATGTCATCTATACTAATATTATAAAGAAGTAAAGTTTGTGTGTTTGTTAAATTGTAAGGGGTAATCTCGGGATCTACTGAACCGATTTAAAAAATTATTTCAAACCAATAGAAAGCCACATTATTGCTGAGTGTCATAGGCTATATAAATTAATTTTTTAATTATGCCCAACGAAGTGGGCACAAGTCAGCTAGTATTGAATAAAAATAGTATTATGCAAGCTATGATAAGAAAACCTTTTCAAAGTTGTCTAATCACAGTAAAACAAATCTTGGAAACTAGTTAGACGAGCGCTTTTCTAGAATATTTTTAACTTTTAATTATACGTAGAAGTGAGTTTTCTCAAGTTTATTTTTTACACCTAACATTGATAGGACAAGCTTTTTTATATAGGTAATTATTATCTGTGTTACTTTCTTATGAATATAATAGGTGTAGATAAATAATAATATTTATAAATACTATTTAATTACGTAATTTTTATGAATTAATTGTGAGGTAAGTTCGTTTATAATAAGCTACCCCAGTGGTAAATTTTTCAACCTTAAAAAGGGAAGGGAAATACAAACAGTCAGTAACATAGTAGTATAAAGATAAATGAAAATGTTGGAAGATGGCGCCATCCACATGTGACAACCCCCTTGCTATTCAGACAATGTTTTTTTAACTAGCGATTCTAATCTTTTTTTACTTAGTTAATGAGCATTCCATTTCATTAGTGCAAAGAGAGTTCCTCCTCACAATTTAAAATAAATTCTTAAGTCTTCCGAGTCTTTTAAGTGAAAGCAAGTCTGATTGTTGGAAATGACATACATCTACTCTGTGTGCTGTTTTTGGAAATGTGGTACAAATGAATACAAAAGTATATGAACATATGCAACATTTTAAGTCATTTTAAAATTTAAAGACTTTTTTCTTAAGACTCGAGCCCAGTTAAGAGGATAATAATAAGATAATAATTTGAAGAAGTTAAAACCAATGAATGTGTGAAAACACTTTTGTGGTGGTCCGTACGAACAAGACTCAACAATATCACCAGCTAAAACATACCCGAGTTATAATAAATAAAAATAAAATAAAAAACACAAAAAAAAGAAATACATATAAAAAGAGAAAAAAAAGAGCCAATTGGCGGCCTTATCGCTAGGAAGCGATATCTTCCAGGCAAACAGAGCTAGGCGGTAAGAAAAGTTGTTTTATAGTAGATCATACATAGCTTATGATATAACAAAGTGCTTAAATGGATTAAATATATAAACACGACGCGAATATATAATTTAACAAATGTTCATTTTCGGTCATGAATGGTCTTTGATTTGGAGGCTATCTGTAGGCTGGCGGTCGCATTCGTCAAACGAAACGAATGAATCCACACATCCACTCTGATAACACGATGATTTACCGACATTCTGGTCCGTTTATTGAATTTTTCCCACGTGACATGAAAGGATAATTGAAACGTCATTTTGTTTAGGATATCAATGTTTTGATAAGTAGGTAAGTATAGTATGAAAATTATTATTTATAAATTCATTAATATTTCCTAAAAGTTCGTTAGGATTGAGTAATTTTATAATGAGACGATGAGACATTATTTTATCTAAACTATAATAAGTCAATGAACGTAATGAGATATTTTTGTTGTTTTTAAAGAAAAACTATCATTTAAATATGTAATAAATAAATGTATCAAGTAAGAATCGAGTAAGTACACATTATTGACTAAAGATGTATAAATTGAAGCTATTTAAATGTTAGTATAAAGATAAGAAAGACGTTTCATTGGCAGAGCTTTAAATGGAGCTATCGAAACGATCAATAGCTTACCTAACATCTGCTTACGACATTACGTTTTATACGAAAGATATTTTTAAAACTATGTAACCAAGACTAACATGACAGCAAAATTGTGACGTTAAATTTGTTATGGTCAAATCTGTTAATAGCACTACACGTGAAAAGATAGTAAGAAATTTCTGGATGGTTTCCCGTGTGTGTGTACCCATGGCACAATATAATCATTGCTCACTCTAGTGTATTTATTTTGAAAGCGAATTCGACTTCTGCTCTGAATATACAACGTGTAACAGAAATGTGTGGTAATATTTTTGCGTGATGTTCAGATGCGATGCTCATAGATAGTCTATATACAAGTCCCCGCATTAAAATAAACATATTTGAGATTTTTTATTTCATTAATTCATCAATAAAATCGATAATATGAAAATCAAAACAAAAGTGTTACATCACTTTT